>APFE030431956.1:5141-50785 GCA_000404065.3 Pinus taeda | reverse complement strand
CCCAGACCAGTCTCAACCGACCTGAAGTCAGCGTCATAGTATGGTACAACTCCTACCACTGGTCCCAGACCAGTATCATTGATCCCAGATCAATGGAGGTCATCCTAGTGTAGGGAGTACAGTAGATACAACAATGTGTTCATCGGTACTACTATGGTCCCTAACTTCATTTCCCTACTCATTGATCAGATGAGAGGTACTTCCCATGAGTCCCAGACTGCATGGGTAGGATGCCTCGAAAGGAGAACTAATCAATCCTGTCCTCACAGGAGAACACATCAATCCTGCATCAATCCAAGTGTGAATCATCCTGTTCCACAAGAGAGCGAATCATCTTGTCACAGTGCGCACCAACCAGGGGAGGGCGAGTCACCCTGTGGTCATATGTTGCTCCAGTAGGAACCGCAAGCCCTCAGAGCTCCCAGAGCTCAATGTATGCAACATGCAGGACCCTTTTACAAGGGTTTCTTGCCGGCTCCAAGTCGTTTGGGAAAATCACAAATTAGATCTTTCCTCGAGGCTTTGACAAGGTGTATCAACATGTACATCATCTTAATGCGATGGAGCCTCCTTGCTCATCAACTTACCATATCCCAGATGATGTCTATCTGCTGGAGCAATTGAAGAATATGGGATTCTTCAATAATCAAATCCCACCTCAGGTTGTTATAAAGAATCACAGTGGTATCCAATGTAAATCCAAACAGCTCACTGAAGAGCTTTTGCAATCAGATTGCCTCACACGAGGTCATGCTAGCAACAATATATCCTGCTTCAGCTGTGCTCAAAACCATCGACTTCTGCTTCTTGCTCATCCAGGATACGGAAGCAGATCCCAAGGTGAAACAACACCTGGAAGTGCTCTTACAGTCCACTACACTGCCTACCCAATTTGCATCAGTATATCCAAGTGGTCTCACATCTCCGACAGTGTATCTTAATCCATGAGAGATTGTGTCCTGAAGACATCTCAGAAGATTCCTAGCATAAATGGAGTGATGCTCAACCAAATATGAGCTCTCAGTGCTAATTGGAAAACATATGTTCGAACGGAGGTTCACAAAGAGCATCAATGCAAATGAGTTTTTAAAACTCAGAGGCATTTCCCAAGTCTAGTCCGACATCACTACCATATAACTTCTAAAAGTTAATATCCTCGAGGTAGTCACAGGCTTGCAGTCCATCATACCGAATCTTTCCAATATCTTTACCACATATTTTCCTTGAGGTAGGAAAATTTCCCTTGGCTTTTGCCACACTTTAAGTCCTTGGTCCTTCATTTCAAATTCAGAAGCCATCTCCCTCTTACATTTGTGAATGAGAGGGTTTGCACCTGTAGAAAGAGGTCATCCACATAGAACACCAGTATGAGAGGCTTGTCATCTTCAACCTTAAAGTAAAGGTTAGGATCGACTTCACTCCTAATGAGTCCTGAGTCCCAGCTTCATCAAGTAGCTATCGATCCTCTCATACCATGCTCGGGGTGCTTGCTTCATCCCATAGAGAGCCTTCTTCAACCTACATACATGAGATTTTCAATCATAAATCTCAAATCCTTCGGGTTGCTCCACATAGACCTCTTCTTTGATCGAGCCGTGTAAGAACAAAGTCTCGACATCCATCTGGTGTAGGTTCCATCCTTATGAAGCCACAAGGGCTATGATCAAGCGGATGGTCGTATATCTGGCAAGAGGTGAAAATATCATAGTCTATACCTTCCTTTTGGGATAAACCACGAGCAACAAAATGAACCTTATACTTTTCCATACTTCCTTTTGCTGCATGCTTTATCTTGTAAAGCCATTTGAAGTAACAATTGTCTTGTCCAGGGTATGGGAACTACTTCCCAGACATCATTCTCCATAACAGACTCATATTCTATGGTCATAGCGCCCTTACATAGTTAATGCTTGACGACATCTAAGAATGATGAAAGCTCATTTTGTATGATCATGCTCATGATAGACAGGTATCCCTGATACCTGTTAAGCTTCTTACTTTGAAAGAAGGTTCCTTAGGGTACATCATGTCCTTCAGCATCATCAAGTATCCCCCTAAGCCATGAAGGCCTCTTCCTAGAAGAGGAAGGCTCATGTGGATGCGAACCTATCAGATCCATGGGTTCTTCTACATCACGCATTGATTCATCATCCTTTTCTTTCGGTTCCTTGGTGTCGGCTTGTTTAGTCAATTTATTGTTATCTAAATTGCTAGTATTAATTGTCAACCCGGGGCTCGTAAGCTGATGAAGTGAGGGTGTACTATATGTACTTAAGTAACTTTCTTAGAGCTTTTGTTGTTTTAGGGGGGGTTGTTTATGATTAACTTATCTTCCTAAAATGGAATGATGATTATAGACAAATGAGTGCAAGTGTGTGAAAGTGATTTCTATATGAGTGAAAGTGTGTGTGATGGTGGTTTCTAATTGCTTGTTGAACTTGTAAGAGAAAAGAACTTAAATCAAAATGACTTGAAAGTAAATGGCTTGAAAGTAAATGACTTGAAAGTAAATGACCACAATCTAATGGCATTAGTCTCTATCCATACTGCTGCAAATAAAAGAAATAAGAAAATCACTTCAAGGATTGATATTAATGATAATCTCCTTCTAACTTTCTGTTTCTACTGCGTATTTGCATAAAACACGATGAGAAGGGAGCTGAAAACAAATCCAAGAATTGATAAAAATTCTAATCTACTTTAATTGACAAATTGTAACACTACTAGACCTTTTCCAACATACTGCTCCTACATGTGTGATTGTGTGTAAGAAAGTGGAAAAAGTGTTAGTATCACAAGCCAAATCTACTCAAATACAAGCTGCAATTAATCAATATTCTGTTCTCTTGAAAGATAAGCTATTCATGATAAGGAGAGCATAAACTAGTTAGCATCCAACTTGTAGAACTATGCTAAAGCTAATCTAAAAAAAAACAGAGTAAAGAGGGCAGCATAATGAATAAGACAACTGCAACTACCATTAGACATTAAAGCAAATACACACACAAATCCCGGGCTAAAGAAATCTGCAAGGAAATAACACTAATCAGCTTGAAAGAAAGGAAAACAAATAAAGGAAACTATACATGCTTAAGGAAATAAACAAGTAAAGGAAATGCTACTGCACATAAAATAATTTACAGTGGCAGAAATGAGCAGGGGCCCTCTGTCCATTCAGCCACAAGGAAAACTCAGAGATCTGGAAACTTCAAGACAATGCTATGTCTACTTCTTCATTGCAGAAAATATATAAAACAGAGTGCTAGAATAGCACTTTAAAAACAGAGTTTAGAATGCTTGAAAATATAACACAGGTTCATCCAAATACAACTGATAAAAATCTTAATAAGTGTACACAGACGCAGCTATTTATAGAAGTTTCTAAGATAGCCTATCCGTGCAACTAACTAACTGAAAAGTAAATGACTGTTATGCGTTTTCATGGTTCTTTGGCACTTCATGCGGCTGCGTGGACGAGTTGGTGGTTCTGTCGTCATGGGCAATGAATCCCAGGTTGGATCATGTCCCCTGCCATCTGTAGAACGTGGACAAATCACCGTTTAGGATGACGTGACCAAACAGCTCACAATCACCGCTAAACTGCCTTGAGTTGACCGTGACTTGCCCAGCTTTGACCGTGGACAAAGATGATGTGGATGGCCGGAAAAATAGGACAGGAACCTCGAGCACGTTGACACCTAAGTGCCCATGTGGCTCATCTAGCAAACCGACACGTGGAACATTGCGTTTAACAAAAAGGCTGCAGGATGTTCAGATAGCTGCAGGATCATCAGATAGCTGCAGGATCACCAGAAAGCTGCAGGATGCCTGCAAGTAAGCCAAAATCTAAACAAATAGTCTTCCATTAGCAAAACTTACTTAATCATGCTTAATAACACCTAATGTAATGATCTGGGTTGTTTTATGGTGAAAATGAAGCAAAAGATCAGGAAAGATAAGGGAAGATTGAGGAAAACGGTAGATAAGTAGGTGTAAAGTAGAGGCTCTACAATACTTCAACAAAGTTTCAAGTGAGACTGGAGATATGCCTAGAGTTAAAGCTCTTTTTCTAAATTCCTGTGTATAACTTTGTACACTTTGGCCCTTTAATTGGCGAAGAGTTTTCCAACTCATCATTGCTTGTTGCATATAAGCTAGAGGATAGAATTGTTTTTTGATGGCAGAAACAAATTCATTCTAGGTAGAAAGAATTTTACCATGTCTCTTCAGATCAGCTTGTGTCTTGCCTTCCCACCACACTAGTGCAGTTCCTCCAAGGCGAAGGCTAGCCAACTGAATCTTTCTCCTTTCTGAATCAATGTTCTACACCCTACAATATACATCAATCTATCTAATCCATTTATCTAGCTTTTTTGCATTTAATTCTCCATCATAAATTGGCAAATCGAACTTTACATCTAATTTAATCAAAGATGTTTTCTTCTTTTTCTTTTCAGGGCTAGGAGATGAGGATGATGGAGGTGATGCTCGAGGAGATGTTGAAGGAGGATTTTCCCCTTTCCCTTTGCCCTCTGGGAGGCATCTAGAGAAGGTTCCTCTGCTCCTTTGTCTTGTTTGGGTGTTGAAGTGCTTTCACATCGACCCTTCTTAAATTCTCGATACATCTCTTCCACCATGGCTCGCATGGCCATAAAACTGTCCATGAACTGAGATTCTAAATCTAATGGGACTTCTCTACCCATTCTCCTCTAAGAATAGACTCTTCCAATCTCTGGATTAGCCTCAACAAATTCTCCTTCTCCTACTTTGAACTTTGACCTAGTTAGCATTCAAAAATCCAGCACAAAATTTTATAACCTTAGCAAACCTAAAGCTCTGATACCACTTGATCTAAAAATGAGATCTTAGATTAACATTAAGGTATTAGAGACTCATGTGCAGGATTTTCCTATATTACTTAGTGCAACAGATCGAAAAGATTGCAAATAATATAGACAATGAGCAGTTAGAGAAACATAACAGACACACACACATAACACAACAAATAATCAAGGAGTTCACCCAAAACTCTTGGGCTACGTCTCCTGGTCCAACTTTCAGTGTGACCTCTCTATTATGTCTTCAAGAGCAGAGTTTTTACAAATGTGAGCTCAAATTGAGTCTCAACACAATACGAATAAACAACAGGGTTTTTCTTGAATCCCTCAAGTCTTTCTGAGTACACAGACTCTCCCTCTTTCTCTATCTCTGTTTTCTCTCTGTCTCAGCACTGCCTACCCTACCTCTGCCACTAATTGGCTTTCAAGCCTATCGGCGCTTGTCTGTTCATCTCCCCTTTCGAGCTTTCTGGCTTTCGGCCTCTGTCCGCTCAAATCCCCTCTGAGCGTTAACCAATCATGGTGTAATGTCTTTAGGTATGGTGGCCACCTGTTTTTAAATGGAAGGGACCATCGACACTTTTGAAATCCCAAAATAGTCGGTTCTCTATTTACATAGAGAAATACACTAAAAACACTCGAAAACTCTTTTTATCAGACTTCAAAAATCTTCGAATCCGCCCTATAATCCTTTCAGATTTAACTTTGGTTGCTATCGCAAGTCCACCATTCATCTGGGTGATCTTTAATCCAATGGTTGATATTCATTTTTGGGCAGCTTATGCATATGGGGATTACTCGCCCGAAAAGGCAGTTTTCTCTCTCTGGTGTGAAGCCACGTGTCGGCCAGTGTATGGGATTGAGCGGAACCTGTCCAATACCACTTACCGCCTGAGGCCCGCCCGAAATCCCGCTCATTATGGAACTCAAAATATATATAGCTACATGTATAAACCTTTTGGGTCTGTTTTATCACTCTAAGTGCATTTCCTTTGTATTTCGTTTATTTAATGAAAATGTGAAATTACATAGAAAAACCCTTTTTTTCCAGAACTCAAAATATATATATTCGTATCCATAAAACCCATCGGGTCCGGCTTTATCGCATGTCGCATGTCTTTGGCATCACCCCTTACATAGTTGCGATGTGATATAGAGATGCGATATATCACAATCGCATATCGCCAATCCTTCAAACCGAGAGTAATTCCTTCTATATGTATAACAGCAATGCAATAGCGTGGGTAAATTTGGGCCAGTGATCTATGCGTTTGATCAACGGCTCTTGCTTAATCGCATTGATCGCTATCGTGATTCCCATAAGGCCTCCTCTGATTCACTCCGCTTATTGCCTTCGATTGCGATATGCCAATTAGATCTGGATCGTTGATCGGCCAGATCTGACGGCTCCTATGCATTATTGTTTTAGCCTCCAATAGACTATGTTTTCGCGATTTCTTCATGTTTTTCCCATCCGATAGTGTTTTCCGCCATTCTTGAAGGTTTATCCTTTGTGATAGTGTTTAAGTATTGAAAGAATTAGAAGTTTTTAGGATCCATTTTGGAGCAGTTAACTTATTCTATGATCTGTTATATGGATATCTTTATTTTTTTCCTTTGTCATTTTCATTTATGTCCTCTGCACCTGTTCACCAATTTCTCGGACCTTAACCAACCTTTTCAGCAAGATGAACTGAGTTTATTTGCAGTGTTTAACTAATTTGGGCTGTTACATGCCATTTTGTCGCATCAGCCCAAAATGTTTGCAAACTGGATCAAACAACATCTTGGAACACTTTATCATAACCCCTTCATAAATCCCTAAGCATCACTTCTCCAAAAAGTCTGAGTTTATGGGACAATTAGCTCAAAACCATTATTTTTATCTCAAACACACCTTGCCTCCTTAACCACCTGTGTTCAGTACATGTTACATGCCTTTTCACCAGGGCTAATCAACACTTATTTCTCCCTTCTCCAGGTGTGCTAATTCTAGAAATTTGGGAAAATTATAAAATATCTTTGAAGCTTCTTCTTCCAGAAGCTTCCAAGGTAGTTTTAACCATTTACCATGGATAGAGAGCTCTAACCTTATCTTGGAGACCTTATCTCTTATCCCTTGAGCTCATCTTCCCCTCTTAAGTGGATCTCAAGATTATATTGGTAATTGGATAAGAATTCCCAAACTACCACACTCTTCCTATAAATTTATTGCCTCCCATAAGGTCTGGGTTGGCTTTTGGAGATTGCTAGTGCCCTCATGTTGCAGGTTTGAACCTAAAGGAGTCATCACATTCATTCATTAGGGTTGGTGTTGAGGTTTTCTTTGTGACAAGGAAGGACAAGTCAACTTGGGGAGACATCTACAAGATCAACTACTATTTACGGTTGTAAGCTCTCTCTTACATTTATCGATACAAAGAGAAATTGTTTTTCCTATATGTGTTGTGTTATGTTTGCACTCATGTATTTCAATGCCATGTTGATTCATTTAGTAGAGATATTAGATTATGCTACATGGATGTTGTGGATCCTTTGATTGTTTTAATCATGTGTGCAGGTTTTAATTATAATGCTCGGAGCTAGAGTTGGAGCTTAAAAGCAAGGAGGAAAGGAAGGATTGCTAGAGATTTAAGGTAGGCTTCTTTCCCATAATCTAATTTCTCTAAGGAAAATTTCATGTTTTTTTCTTCTGTTGTTCTATATCAATCCACTAGATCTATGGAATTCACCTTTGTCCACAATCATGAAAATGTCGCATAGAAAATTGGCGACTCCATTGGGAAACAATTCTTCCCTTAGTGGTTTCCTTAACCTTAGCATATTTTTCATCTCTTTAAGTGACCTTGATTGGATCACTCATAAATTTATTGACCTTGGGAAAAATCTTCCTTGAGCTTGCTTTGGTTTTTGTGTCGTGTTTTATCTGAAATTGCCTCTGTGCACCCCCTGATATGGAGACAAAGCACTTCAACGCACTTACTCCTTTTGTGTACCTGCGTTGCAAATCGCTGGAGCTTGTTCTGCACCTACGTTCCTTGCTCTCTGATTTTCTTTGGTCCAACATGTTTTCCTAATGTCTCTGAGTGTATCCCTATCTCTCAAAGCCTTCATTATGTTTTCTTTTGGTTTTATTAGCCGTTGATAAGAAATTCTTTGGATATTTCTTTATTCTTTTCAATTAGGTCTTTTGCAAAATTTTTGCTTGATCATTAATTGTTGGAAGAAATTGATATTGTAGTGATAATTCTGTGTGATTTCTCTTATTAGTGATCTATATTCATCTTAGTTTTCATTGAATTTGAAGATTAAGAGGAAAGAAAAGAAGAAGAAAAAAACATTATTTACATTTAGGGTTTTGAGTGAAATTTGGAAATTAGAACAATTGCATTTGAAAAAAATTGATTAGGAAGTATTGTTTGTTGCATTATTTTCTTATTGCATTACTATTTGAATGTCTTCCTTCTCATTGATAGATTTTCGTTGAAAGAAAAGATTTATTATTATCATGCTAGATTGCATTTTAGAATATTCAGGTGAAACTCATTGTGAGCCTCAAAAACTGAAACTTAATTCAAGACAAACTCTAAAATTTATTGAATCAATCTTAAGGAGCATTTGGAACTTTAACACAAACATCTAGAGGTCTAGGCTAGAGATATATTCCAGTGTCTTTAAGTGTAGGAGCTATCATTTTTTTCCAGCATTGCATTTTAGGGGTGATATCCCATTCCACGTATGTAAGTGTATAGGATCTTTTTCAACATACCTTTAGGTATATCAGATGGCGCTCCACGCATGAAAAGTATATGGAATTTTATCTTCGTACGGTTACACATTAGACAACAGTACCACAAATTGTGCTTCCACATACTTCGGATATATTTTGGAAGTCCCCACTAGGTTTCTATCCCGACTTAGGTAACCTAGCCGGTTGCCTTGCACACTGTGATACATTGAACACAACATTCGGGGAGATTGTCTGCCCATACGTAAATACTTGGTTTCCAAGGTGGTATATTGCAGATCAAAGTTGCTTGGTAAACCCTTTATGCCTAGTTACCCCTTTTTTATTTATTTTTGTTGTTAATTTCTAAAATTTATTAAACCATCATGGAAGAATAACCCCAACAACCTTGTTGTTCACGTAGGATGAAAATATTGCCTCCTTTACCTCCCGAGGCAACACCTAGATGTTGTCAAAAGAAAAAAAGATGCAAACTATTGAATTTGGTACTTCGTAAGCTACCCCTTTTGGACCTACATCCAAAATTAACCAACCAGAATCATCTCTTCATATGAGTATTAAACCTAAGATCACTTCTCTACTAGTTGGTGAGTTTGACATAGTCGAAATAGAAGCACCTAAAACTTTATTACTTGAGGTTATTGAACCTAAGTTTATTGACTTAGACACGTTGCAACCTAAAGTTATACAAACCGAGGAACCTTAGTTAACTACACCAATTACTTTAAGCCCTTCCTCTTCTCTTCTTCTATCTTTGGCTCAACCATAATCTATATATCTTGGACCCAACGGTGAAGAACTTATGCCTGGTCTTATGAGAATTAAGTATATTCCTCAAGAAGATTCTCGGCCTTCTTCTCTTATTCATTTAACAGGGCTTCATCTCTATCAAGTCCCTCCTCCTCAAACTCTGGTACAAGCTCCTTTGTCTAATTTTCCTCATTTCAACTCACCCTTGAGTTTCCCCAGACAATCCTCTTTAGGAAATATAACCATGACTGAGTCTGTTATTTTTTCTCAGCCCACATTTTCCATTATGACTAAGACAACCAATGTTGTAGCTACTTCCATGTTTGCAACATCACCATAAACACATTTGTATGGTGGCCTGTCCATTCCACCTGATTACCAATTCTTATCTGGTACCTTTTGTAGTGCGGCATCCAGTCGATGGACTTCTCCCATGTCATCCTCTTCTAGAATTCCATATGGTACTACTTTAATGAGTGCCACACAGTCTTCTCTTCCTCCTCTATCCCAACCTACAGTGGAGCATAAATATGGTCTATATGTTAGTGGATATGGACATTTACAACAACACACTCCACCTTACATTGGGTACTCTCCTCCAAGAGGGAAATTTCTTCCATATTCCCCTTATCTTTTAGGAGGGGGGAACCTTTTGTTGGAATGTATCAATATCCTGATCAAATACCGCAAGCTCATGCTCTACCCTATTCGTGTTCCCTTTTTCTAGGAATGGTTGCCAACCCTTGGCATCCTAAGTTGCTTGTACAACCTAGATCATCTATTATGAATCAATTTCAAACTTCTCAACCTATTCCACCTACATATCAGATTCCTACTTTCCAACCTATTGCTCAATATTCTCAAGCTTTATCTCAAGTAAGTCAACCTTTGGAGGTTGCATCTCTAACTCAACATGTTCCACTGGTATTTGGGGCCCCTCAAGTCCCACTTACCCAGCCTCTTCAAGCTTCTTTGCAACCTCCACTGCTTGGTCATACTTTTTCTCAAGTGCAAGTGAATCAACCTATACATGGCATGGCACAGGAAAAAATCATCCATCCTTATGCTGGGATGATGAAAAATCCCACAGGGAAACCGTATCAAAGTATTCCTCAAATTTCTTACCAAGGTTAACGAATTCAAACCTATTCATTTCCGCCCTTTCAAGGATATCTTGGAACTGGTAAACAACGTTATGTTTAACCAGGCTACAAAAATCCTCCTTATCGAGGAGCGTAGATACATGTTGCTCAGGTTATTCCACTTTACCCAGTATACCTTCCACTGGACTTTAATAGGAAGTTTCCATTTGTAGCAACCCTTGAATTTCTAGATCTACATTAGCTCACAAATTATCCCATTTGTCACTCTCCTTGGTGGCCAGTTATTCCTACTAAATTGTCAAGCAATATCTTGAAATTCAATGGAAAACACAGAGAAGATCTGTCTATGCATGTTATGACATATCATTTATGGTGTTCATCAAACTCTTTAAATAATGATTCTATATGTTTAGTATTTTCCAGCAAACACTTATAGGTACAAAAACAAAGTGGTATATTTAGTTTCCACGAGCTTCGTTCAACAATTTCAATGCCTTAGAAACCACATTCTTAACCTATTTTCAATTTCTCATTCGTTATAAGGTTGGAACTAAACTTTTGACCAATTTCAAACAATCTGATTCTAGTCACATTTTTTTATCATATTCATGAGTGGCGACGTTGTCGTCTTTTGGTCAAAATATTTGTTCCCAATCAATTATTAGCTGAATAGCTCACTAATTATTTGTTAGCACCCATAACGGAAGACATTGCAAAAGGCAGAGTCATTGCCGAAGAGAAATTAATTGCTTGTACCCAATACCTTGATCTTGTTTACACACAATTTATCATGCTTTATGATAAAATATCCCAATTCTCCAAGACCTCAAAATATTGTTCCATGAACTCTAGGAAAAGAATCACATGTCGTCGATGGTGTGATTGGTTCTATTAGGCAACAGTCAGTGAGTAAACTATCGAGTTTGTCTCCTGTTGTGGTTGCCCAAAACCCATCCTCCACTATTCTTGCAACTACTACTTCCGAGATAAATGTCGTCCAATCCACGAAAAGCAAATGTTAGCAACCAATAAGTAACAAGAAAGGAAAAGGAAAAATGAATAAAGATAATCCTCTAGAAGACAAACACAATAACCAGTCTCTTGACAAAAAATGGAAACCTCGTTATCCTTGCTTAATATGTAATGAGGAACATTTTACTTGAGACTGTCCATATGCCACTGAAGTAAATCAATTCCTTAAGTCATCTGTCGCACTTGTTGTGTTAACATATCCCTTTCCTAATTAGGAGACAAACATAATCATGATACAAACATGGTTGCATGGGATCCAACTTCCTCTTCCTCAGTTATGATGCTTTCCTCTACCAAAAAAAAAAATTGAAGTTATGGTGGCTATGAGAAATAAGGACTATGGTAACTTGAACCCCTCAACTGATAAGGCTACTAATCAACCTACCAGTTCTACCTCACGTGCTTTGGATCCTAATCCAAATGTGGTTCAACCTAAATTAACTATTAAAACTCCCAAGGGAGTTATTCACAAATCAACCTTCCATCCTTGTGCGAGAGTTTCACAGAACTATAACATAGTTAGGGATCTAATTCGAGATCTAGCTATGTCAACTCTCAAAGTCTTGTAGAATTGTCCTACCCAAAATAAGGCTTTACTTTCCGTAATTGGGGGCATCAATCCTTCCGATTCTAGACTTGTAGTCTTTAATCATGAGAATCATACACCCAAACTTCCATTGCAAATGGCTTTTATGATTCAGGTTATTGTTCAAAGTAAGGCCATCCATTGGAAAATTGTGGAAAAAGGAGCTTCGACCTATATTGTCACTTCTTGTTGGAAGGTTATTGGACCTCCTCAACTCAACCAGTCACCTACCACTCTCAAAGCCTTTGATGGAAGAGGGTTCAAGCCTTACAGAACTTTAAATTTGTTACAAGTAGAATTAGTTGGAAAGATGGTGTCATTAGAAGTTGAAATTATAGATGGACCATTGGATTATAACATTTTATTGGGTTGTACATGGATTTACACTATGGTCGCAGTTGTTTTGGCCTATTTTAGAATGATCGATTCCCTCACCAGGGGGCATCATGGCCATTGATCAACTCACCTTTTTTTCCAATAATTATTAATTCATTGGAAGCATCCCTCTTGTGGGAAAGTCCCCACATTCTTATCAGTATGTCGAATTTAGATTTCTTAAATAATCCACCTTGATGGGAACATTTTCCCTTCCTCCTCCTGACAACCTAAACCCAGTTTCCTTTATCAACATGATCTCTTCTTCTACTACTCCATCTGATCCTTGGATGGTATCAGATGCTTCTAATATTGATACATGTGGTGACCACATGTCACTCAGTCTTGTTGAGCTTGAGTATGAGGCTATCTATTTGGCTTGTTTGACACATTCTAATTTCTCTTCCTCGATAAATTGGGTCAATAATTCTCGATATTACGGTTCATCTGTTGATCCCTTCTCCGGTACATTTTATACAGACGAGAGCATCATGGAAATCATGATGTCAGGTGATGCATCGTGGGATGATAATCATCATCATTCCTCCGTACCCAATACTTTTGAGGATAATCTTAGTGATATATATTCACCCAAGGTCATTGAGATATTTTTGAATTACCTATCTATTCATGACATCGATTCTAAGAAGAATTTATTGAATATTGAAGAGACTTCTCCTCTTGATATTTCGGTTAAACTTGGAATTGTTGAGAATGTACATATGGGTGCATATTTCTCTCCCGATGAGATAAATATCTATAAATCCCTTTTCCAGGAATTTCGAGATGTTTTCACTTGGTCATATGAAGAGATGTCAGGTATTGATCCAAATATTGTTTTACATGAAATCAAAACGTATCCAGATGCTATGCTAGTTCAGTAGTGCTTATGTCTGATCCATCTCAAGAAAGTTGATGCTATTAAGGTAGAGGTTGAAAAACTTCTGCGTGTTGGTTTCATCTACCCAGTTCCTCTTACTAATTGGGTCTCGAACATTGTTCCTGTAATGAAGAAATGAGGAATGATTTGGGTGTGTGTCGATTATCAAGACATTAACCGTGCTTGTCCTAAGGACAAATATCCCACCCTGTTTATTGACCCGATTGTTGATGTTTATGCTGGGAGTGAAATTTTTTCATTTATGTATGGTTTTTTCAGCTACAACCAAATCAACATTCTCCCCTCATACCAACATAAAACCACATTTATTTGTCCATGGGGCACATTTTCTTATCAAAATCTCCCTTTCAGTTTGAAAAATGTTGGAGAAATGCTTTAGAGGGCTATGAATTATGCCTTCCATGACATTAAACACATTGTACAACCCTATTTTGATGACTACTTTCTCACTCAAAACATCGTGTGGATCACCTCATGCATCTCAAGGCTATATTTTTACATTGTTGACATTATAATATCAGGCTTGATCCACAAAAATGTGTGTTTTATGTTCAATCCAGTCATATTCTTTCTTCATTGTGTCGAAGAAAGGAATTCATATTGATCCACTTAAAGTCCAAACAATCCTTGATCTGCCTACTCCCTCCTCTCTTGTTCAGTTACAACACCTTCAAGGGAAGGCTAACTTTATACGAAGATTTATTCCCAACTATGCTAAATTAACTAAAGGATTTACTTTGTTTTTGAAGAAAGGAGTTTCCTTCCATTGGGACAACACTGCTCAAATGGATTTTGATGCTTTGAAATATGTTCTTGTTCGATCATCATTGTTGTATCCCTCGGATTATCAACATGATTACTTCCTATATCTCACTATTGCAGTTACTACAATTGCTATAGTATTTCTCAAAAAGGAAAATGTAAGAAATGAACATCCCATTTATTATTTGAGTCAGAACTTAAACAACACAACAATCAAATATACTCATATTGAAAAGTTATCTTTGGCAACTGTCCAAGTTGTCCAAAGGTTTCACCAGTACAATATGCTTCACAAGACTATGGTTGTCTCTGATTGCAACCCAATGGCATACATCTTGTCATGATAATTGTTGCGGGAAAAGCACTCTAAATGGATTTTTTTCTCCAAGAGTTTGATTTGAATTTCATCAAGCCCAAATATAAGAAATCCTTAGTCTTTTTCGAACTGATCTGCGACCTTCCCTCTTCTAACATTGAGTCTAAATCTGATGATTCTATTCTTGACAATTCATTGTTCTTATTGATTCATATGATTCGTGGTATGGGGATATTACCATCTATCTCTAGACCCATGCTTTTTAGCTTGATACATATTTCTTTGAATAGAGACGTATCTGATACCAGACTAAAAATTATATTATAATTGGCGATACACTTTATCATCACGATATTGATATTATCTTCAAAAGGTTCCTCACCCATGAGGAGGCCAAGAAAGCTCTAAAAGAATGCCATGATGGAGCATGTGGTGGACATATGTTCAACTATGCCACCACACATAATACTTTTCATGCTAGTTACTTTTGGCCTATTATGTTTCGTGATTGCATCCTCATGGTCCAAAAGTGTCACGCGTGCCATATCTATGATTGTAAAGTCGATGCTCCTCCTAATACTTTACATCATGTTATCATCATTGGACCCTTTGAAAAATGGGGTATTTACTTCATGAAATGCAACCCTCACTCGACCCAAGGGCCTGGCTACATCATTGTGGCAGTAGATTATTTTACCGAGTGGGATGAAGCAATGCCTACATATAATAACACTAGTGAAACAAATTATTTTTTCCTCTTCAATCATGTCATTGTGAGGTTTTTTGTACCACAAGCTATCATTACAAACCATGGGAAGCATTTTCCAAATCACATGATGTCTGAGATTACTGTCAAGTTGGGCCTTCAACATGACAAATAAACTCCCTATTACCCATAAGCAAATGGGAAGTAGAAGCGATTAACAAAGTTTTGAAAACTATGCTACAACTCATGATAGGGATTCACAAAATGAATTGGCATTTCATCCTTTATGCAGCTTTGTGGGAATATATAATCTTTGTCTGGACTACGACTGGATTCACACCTTTTCAATTGGTCTATGGTCTATAGGAAATTATTCCCATCGAATGCGAGATTCCATCATTAAAACTTGTCATAGATCTTCTCCCAACCACTAAGGCAGAAGAAGAGTGTCTCTTGCATCTAGCATGCTTAGATGAAACCCAACACGATACCATAATGTCCAATGAGGCCCATAAAAAATGCATTAAAGCACATTACAACAAGAATGTTAAACTATGCACCTTCTCGGAAGGTGACCTAGTCTTGTTATATGACCCGAAAGTCGATAAGTTAGAATCTGGGAAGTTTGAGCCAATGTGGCTAGGCCCATACATAGTTAAACATGTTCTCGTGAAAGGGGCTTATGAGATTATTGATTTTGATGGAATTCCCTTGGTACAACCCAGAAATGGGTTGTACCTCAAAAAATACTATGCTTAAATTACTTTTGCATAGTCACTGTGTACATATTGTCTATAGGTGTGTTTAGTGTGTTTGCAGTGTGTTTAGAGTTCCCTACCATATATGTTAATTTTTTTTTACAGTTTATTTATAGATGTCAGCATCCCTTCAACCATATGCTAGTTATGTTGATGGCACTAGTCGTGGTACTCAGAATCATTTATTTGCAATGTGGGTTATTTATGCCCCGACTAGCAAGTTAGTGAGCTTACATGGGATTTGTATCGGTCGCTCTGCAAATAACATCATTGAGTATAGCGCAGTGATTGAGTTTTTGTCTAATGTTATTTATGTTAATTTTAGATAACAACGACATGTTCTATGCTTAGAGAAATTTTACTTCAATTTTTTTATTAGCCCAATATCAATATCCAGTTTAGCAATCACATCATCATGATAGTAAAACATAGATAGAACATAAACAATAACAGTAGAAGACAATCCAAGATAAGAGGACACAAGATATGCGTCGGGGACAAACCTCAATGTGGGGAAACCCTTGATCAATTCTTCTTATAATTCTTCAAAAGTTTAGCTGAGAGAGAGTACAATATACAATACTCACTTGCCCAATCCCAGTGAAATCTCATCAATCACACAACAGAAACAGAAAGCCTTAACCAGAAATTCAACGTTGGCCAACAAGTCAAATTTTGACCTCCAAGACAGCTCAATCAAACTCAATCAACTCGCCCTCCAACAACAAGTCAATTCAGCCCAAAAATAGTTCAAAAAAGTCCAGCCAAATCTAGTCAACAAAGTCAATGCTGCAACAAACCCTAACATAGTCAACGCTAGTTAAACAAAGGTCAAACAACCTCGGATTTCATGCCTAGAATTGTGCCCTGGTCAACGTTGGTCAATGCTAGTCAAAACAACCTTTTGCAATTTTCAGTCAACTTTGGTCAATGCAGGGACAACAAAAGAACAGTCCCTTCTTCGCACATGTGGACAGAGAGAAGCCTCAGAAATCTGTACCCAATCAAGAAGAGAGAGATGTGTGAAGTGAGTGAAGTGTCCAAATGAAGAGGAGGCACCTTGTATTTATATGCAAACATTGAGGATGAATAGACGTGCTTGTTGGGCTTCTGAGCCTACATTAGATTGCTTGCCAACCTTGATAATTTATCCATAATAAAAATAAATTCATAATTCCATTTGTGCATGTTAGAATGGGATGATATTTAGATCAATCCTACACCTCTCGAAGAGAGGAATCCAATAAAAATATGATCTGCCTCATATGAACTATTCAAGGTGAATTTTGGCCCTAGTTTCCAAAATTAACACTCCCTCTCAACTAGGGAGAACTGCACCTGCCAAACTATCTGATAATCTACTCTACTCTGCTCTGCTCTGCTGAACCATGAAGAAAGAAGCAATGATCAAGAATGTATCATACCATTCTCCATTGACCCGAAGTCAGTCTTCAATAATAGAGAGTGTGTCATACCACTCTTAATCGACCCAAAGTCAGTTTCCTTTGATCCCATATCAATATCAATATCCTAGCATAGGGAGTATGATAGTACATGATGCATCCATCAGTAGTACTATGGTCCCTATCCTCATTTCAATCCTCATTGGCCAGATGAGATGTACTTCCCATGAGCCCTAGACTGCATGGGTAGGATGTGATGCGAGGAGAAGGTGAAACACTCATCCTGCTCATATGCCATAGGAGAAGGTGAACCACTCAACATATGCATATGTTGTTATCCTCCACAATGTCCCAGGATGAGGGGAATCGACGGAGATAACCATATACCAAGCCTTCAGTTTAGTAGATAGCCCTACCAAACTAGAGAGGGCTCTCTCTATGAGATCACGGCCAAAGAATTGACTGGAATATAAAAGGATTTTAGGCTAGATATGCTAGGCTCAGGTAGGTTTTGAAAATTTAAGGTTTTGATGTTGGACAAGGGATGAAAACCAACTAACTAGGTCAAAGGATCAAAAGGCTAACAACAGCAAAGATATAAAGGAGAAAGGTAGCAATAGTTTTGTGATGGCTTAGGGTTTGTTAGTGTAGTGTAGTGTAGTGTTTAGAAGAAACAAGAGGTCTTAATGAGCATGTACATCATGAATTCATTAAGCAAGAAAGAAAATAACACATAATGATATTCCCATCAAAACAGAGCTTTGTGCAAAGAATTATGCTTATAAACTTTAAGGAAAACCACTGAAGAACTGATGAATGGAAAGAGAAGAGAATATATTTCATATAAAACTATAACAAAGAAAATACAACATCACAAACAAACTGCACATGAATTTCTAGATAATAGCTGCAACTGCTCCTTTGATTTCCTGAAAATGCGCAAGCACAAGTTACAAGAGTTCTCTCCTCATATGTCCAGCCCCTCTCTCTGACTAAGAAATGATACATATAGAACAAAAAAAACAGTTTCCCCACCCTCAGGGGTTAAATCCATGAGTGGTGGAATAGTTCCCATGAATATCTCAACCAACAACTAAGACTGAGAAGGTTGAATACAAACTCTTCATTTAAACTTTGACTTGAGTTTTTCTTCTTTAATGAGGCCTAAGTTTTTGTAGTTTTTACCTAATGTAGTCTTTTACAAGTTTTAGTAGTGCTTATTCTATTTTTAACTACAGTTAAGTTTGCCTTAACTACTAAATTTACTGCCAAACTTTCAGTTTCACCGAATTTGGGTTTAATCCCATTTCATTAGCACCTTTACCTGTTTTTCCACCATAAGATCGGTTCTTCACGAACAACGTCTTAGGCTCCAGGTGCTTAGCCTATTGGAGCCCTTCGCGATCTTATTTCCTTTGCAAATGGATTTGTGCCATTGGTTTTCTTTCTACGTGAAACAACCAAAGATATGGTCTTCACATCCATTTGCTAATCATTTGGGTGCTAAGCCCTTTATGCCCCATGCTGTCGAGGGCCTTGTTCCCTATGTTAATGGCTCCATGTCGTTGGTTAGTTTCTATGCGAAAAGACTGTTATCACTCTGTAATTTCCCTAGGATGAGGAGAGAAACCCATAGGTAACCACAAAACTACTTTAGAAGTTGGGATCTATCCCTTAAACCTTCAGAGAGGGATCTCTCTATCTTATTTAAATTTGTGTTCAAGATATTAGCTAGTTATTAAAGCTTGAGGTGGGATTTTTCAAAGGTTTGGTTGAAATATGCAGGGAAAGTCCATTGGGCATGGAGTCATGAAACTTGAGGCAACTAATCATAAAATAAAAGAGCATGATAGGCAAGATTTTGGATCTTATAGAGTGTCTGTGTAGTGGAAAAGATGAATATGACTAAGGTTCAACTAAATATAGAGCATACTAAGATGAATTCTATATTTAACATCATACATAAAACATTGATATTGTTTACAAGCCAGAGCAAAGTACAATTAAGAAAATTTGGCCCTTAATCTTCTTGAAACAATAAAGATATAAAACATATGGAAAACTAAGGGAATAAACAATTTCACAAGAGAAAGTACATCACTAATTGCTTGACATAGGAATCCTGGAACAAAAACTCTTTGTATTATTGCAAATTGATCACTTCAGTACTATGTATAACTTACATCAAGATATATCTCTTTTCTTCATACTAGTTCCAACCCAACAAATTCCAACCACTTCTAAGTATTATTACAAAGTATTTATAGACTGTTTCGAATAAATTCTTACTTCAAATCAAAACTAATTACAAAATAACATCTAACAATTTCTGGAAAAAATCTAAACAATATAATAAAAATAAAAATAATCACTGGAAAGATGCAAGAAATTTATAAATCAGTTCATTTATGCTAATCCTTTGTCATTGGATCTGGAGTGGTTGTAGTTGTTTTCGAACCAGCTCATGAGCTGCCCTTTCCAAACTATAACCCCTCTTTTCCTGCATTTCAAAAGATGCCAACTCATCATTCTGTCAACACCTCTTCACGATCTATCAGAGAAATTCTCATTTTATTGTTTCATCCATCTCCCTTGGAAAATCTCGAACTACTTGCCATGGTGCCAAAATCCTCCTGATGCCTTAATGGGTCAACTATCGGAACAGTGAAAACCATAAAACATGGCAGAGTATAAAATGATGACTATGGAAAGGATTTTAAGTCATAAAACCAGCGAGCGGTAACCATAGGCTTATGTCGTAGGTGCTTATCCTACAATTTTCCCTTATGCTTCCTTTTAAAATTTTTGGGATTTTCTGCCCTCGGAGATCCTTAGCTCACAGTGTTAAGTTATCATTCCACGTGTCCAAAGGGTTGTGACTATAAGCTCAATCTTCCAGGGATAAGCCCTTTAGCTAGGGACAGGGGGCGATTCTTTGAAATATACTATCATAATGTTTGGTCCTTTAGAATAGAGATTTGGGACTTGGTGGAAAAGGGGGCCAATTATTTGGAATGTTGCATTATTATAAATGTTTCACCGCATAAGACATAGGACCATGCATATATTTACATGGGCTCCTTGTGTCGATAGCTCTTAGCTCTTTGAACTCTTTGTCACTGTGACTTAGCTCCCACATCGGAGCTCCTCTCCCGGCAATTCCAATCAGCAGTCTAACTCGATGTACGCATTTTATTGTCTTCGATTGCAAATGCTGATCACCTATTATGCTAAGCCCCTGGTCCTGTGACACTTCACATGACCACGTTCCATCCCTTATCAGAGCCCCCTTTCTCGACATTTTCAAATTGGACGTTTCAACTTATATTGCGACGTGCCTCAACCTTGCGATCGTCAATTGCTGACATCATCTTCACCATGTCACTACCACATCACTACCACATGTCAGCGTATGAGTGGTGACACATGTCACCCATTTTTGGCCCCTTCTGACCCTTGAAAATGTTGAATCCACCTGTCACATGTCCACCGTATAGTTATTTCATGGTGATGTCAGCCGCCACGTGGGCTATATCGGAACCAATTGTTGACTGCCACACATCCGTTATCAGATACAATGATTGACTACCCCATGGCCTTTATGAGGTCCAACCTTTTTTTGCCACACATCCCTTTGGGAGTAGAGAGAAAAGGCCTGACCTTCTCTATTTTCCAATTGTTGCATCAGCCTGAAAATTTTTCCCTAAAACCACTAACGGATTTCTAGGGGGGGGGCTTTGGCGCTATGTGGTTTCAAGTTGAGAGGGTACGAAATTCACCATAGATTGCCACATATACAAAAATGGTTTCATCAAAACCACTTTTGAGACCTCCCCCCTCTTTGTTAAACTTTGGAAAGCACAGGGGGGTCTGAAAATGAATGGTGGTCGTTGTTCTATGAGCCTTAGCCCCCAGGGCTTAGGTAGAAACTATATAATTAGCGTTAGGGGACCCCAAACCAATTCCTTTGTAAATTTGTTTGGCCTTCCCTGAAACTTTAACATTGGAGGCCTTTTTCCCGTAATCTCAATGATTTCGAAATTTTACCACCCTTGCTCCATTGTGAATCGCCGATTGTCGACCCCACTAACTACCCGTTGACCATGAACCTCTGGGATGCAGGATTTGTAACCTCTGATAGCCTATTGTGATCTCGGAGATTGCTAATCGCTGATTGTTCTTCGATGTCCACTATTTTCTCTTTGCAAAACCTCCAGGATGCGAGATTTGGAATTTTACTTAGCCTTTTCCTTTGTTCTATGGGTTTTGAACAAGGAGAGCTTCAAACTATTATAACTTTTGATTCTGGGGTCCTTTTGGGGAGTTCTATATACCGTTGGAAAGATGATTCAAAGCACTTTCCAATGAAAGAGGTCTGATAAAGCTTTGATTCCTTCCGATATTTGAAAAATGACCTAAAACTTCCCTGTCTAGACCATAAGGCTTCAAGGAATAAATGACTCCTTGGACAAGAAAATCTGTAGGTTATGATACCCAGTGACACATAGGCTAAGCTTGACAAACAAATTCCAAAAATAAATAAAATGAATGGTCGTCGTTGTTCTATGAGCCTTAGCCCCCAGGGCTTAGGTAGAAACAATATAATTAGGGTTAGGGGACCCCAGACCAATTCCTTTGTAAATTTGTTTGGCCTTCCCTGACACTTTAAAACTAGAGGCCTTTTTCCCGTAATCTCGGTGATTTCGAAATGTTACCACCCTTCCTCCATTGCGAATCGCCGATTGTCGACCTTGCTGACTGCCAACTGACCATGAACCTCTGGGATGCGGTATTTGTAACCTTTGATAGCCTATTGTGATATCAAAGATTGCTAATCATTGATTGTTCTCCGATGTCCATTTTTTTCTCTTTGCAAAACCTCTAGGATGCGATATTTGGAATTTTACTTAGCCTTTTCCTTTGTTCTATGGGTTTTGAACAAGGATAACTTCAAACTATTATAACTTTTGATTCTAGGGTCCTTTCGGGGATTTCTATATACTGTTGGAAAGATGCTTCAAAGCACTTTCCAATGAAAAAGGTCCGATGAAGCTCTGAGTCCTTCCAATATTTGAAAACTAACCTCAAACTTCCCTGTCTAGACCACAAGGCCTCAAGGAATAAATGACTCCTTGGACAAGCAAATTTGTAGGTTATGACACCTAGTGACTCATAGGCTAAACTTGACAAGCAGATTCCAAAAATAAATAACTGGATGCAGATTATAATTACCCATATTTATAGGACCCTAACAAAGACTGGGGGTTGAGGCTTACCCTGTAGTCCCCTCTATCCCCAAAATTCTTTGTTGCAACCTTTATCAACCCGTTGAGGTCATGCCGCCAGGGTGACGGGTCCCATGGGGACCACCTGCCTTCCCTGTGATTTGTTTCCATTGTCCTCCATGTTTTTCCTTCATCTCCCAACACTTACTTCCTGGAGCTTTCACTTGTGCTCCATTAATAAACCATTGGGCTCTGTCTAGCAAGGTTAGTTGTCCTCGTGGGGTCCGCTCGGTGCTCTTTTCATTAGCTTCCAATGTGTCGTCAGTGTCGATGTGTCTCGGTGCCCTGTAACCCAGAACTTTTACTTTGTGCACTCTAATCATATTGTCAGGCTCATACCTCCAAGATGACGTCATGATTACATCACACCTACCACGTGTCGGCCTGTGAGTGGTGACATGTGTCACCAAAATATTGGCAAGTAGGGTACCCAAAAATTCCAAAAATGACTGCCATGTGCCCACCTCCTATTAGTTGTGTTAACATCAACTTCCTCCATCATCTTCCCAATCGCATGTTGCCTCCTGTCCTACTGGAGTAGAGAAAATGGGGTCTTGGAGACCTTCGTTTTTCGCCAATTTCCTATATTAATTGGTTTTTGGGATTATCGACCTTTTCATTGTTTTTCTGCAAGGTCGACTCTCTTTCTATGCTACCTCTTTTTTTTATCTCTGGGCTAGCCCTCTGCGGGTTGAGATAGCAGAGTGGGCCTCTACATGTTTCCTATTGGATGTTTCTCACTACTATCGTGTCTCGACTCTTTCCTCCCAGTCCATCACTTTGTGTGCCAAAAGGATTGTGTCAAGGTATACCGCCAGTTGGGCTCCACCCACTCGATTCCCATTGGGTAATGCTTAGTTGTCATGTCCCAATGACTATCGCCCGAGACCTTACCTTTATGTTCCCTTTCCAACCTTTCAGGGTATATCCTCCAGGGTAACTCCGTCGAGATGGTGTCATCCCACTCCACCTACCCTGGTCTCTTCGACTTAGGGCATAACAATAATACCATCAGGGTATTACCACTGGGTGGGCTCCACCTACCCAATGGGAAACACTCCCATTATTGTGTTGTCGCTCCATGTGATCCCATAGCTTTGCATATGTCACCAAAATACTAGCAATTAGGGTACCCAAACATTCCAAAAAGACTGCCATGTGCTCACCTCCTATTAGTTGTGTTAACATCACCTTCCTCCATCATCTTCCCAATCGTATGTTGCCTCCTATCCTGCTGGAGTAAAGAAAAATGGGGTCTTGGAGACCTTTGTTTTTTGCTAATTTCCTTTGTTAATTTGGTTTTGGGATTATAGACCTCTTCATTGTTTTTCCACAGGGTCGACTCTCTTTCTATGTTACCTCTTTGTTTTATCTCTGGGCTAGCCCTCTACGGGCTGAGCTAGCAGACTGGGCCTCTACATGTTTCCTATTGGACATTTCTCACTACCGTTGTGTCTCGACTCTTTCCTCCCAGTCCATCACTTTGTGTGCCAAAAGGATTGTGTCAGGGTATATCGCCAGTTGGGCTCCACCCACTCGATTCCCATTGGACAATGCTTAGCTTTCATGTCCCGATGACTATCACCCGAGACCTTACCTTTATGTTCCCTTTCCAACCTTTCAGGGTATACCCTCCAGGGTAACTCCATCGAGATGGTGTCATCCCACTCCACCTACCCTGGTCTCTTCGACTTAGGGCATAACAATAATACCATCAGGGTATTACCACTGGGTGGGCTCCACCTGCCCAATGGGAAACACTCCCATTTTTGTTGTCGCTCCATGTGATCCCATAGCTTTACATAGAGGCTCTACCACCATATCCGCTAAGTTTGGAATTTCTACCAACTTTGGCTATGCACCAAAGCTCATCCAACCTCTGCTAACTCTGTAATAGTTTGACTTGGGGTCACCAAATTTGACTAGCTTTAACTTTCACACTAGGAGGTCATTTTCAAACTTTTTCATACCATCATAAATATTTTTCTAAGATCTATCCATCGGTTTCAGTTCCACCTACTTCTGACATGATATTCTACTCCATAATTGGCTCTAAATCTACTGCACTATTTAATTGGTTTTTCCACTAGTTGCTTTTCCTTTGTTTTTACTTGTGTCGCCTCTTTTATTTCCTTTGTATCAATATTTAACTTGGCCACCAATGAAAACATATTTACCAATGAAATTTCCTTTGCCAATGCCTTTGCCTTTGCCTTTTCCTTTGCATTTACTTTACCATTATCAACTTTTCCATTTCCTTTGCATTTAAATTTTCTTTTCCATTATAACCATTACCTTTTCTTTTGCCTTTGCCATCAATGACAACATATTTCCAACAAAGATATGGAGGCTACTAACATCGGGCTTGACACATGTGAACACTTCTTCAAGGGTCTTGTTGTCCAATGCTTGATGAGGTACCCTGTTTTGAACATATACAACAATATTTGTTGCTTCTCCCCAAAGGAACTTTTACAATTTTTTATCATGAGCATGGCACGAGCGGCTTCTATAATAGAGTTGTTCTTTCTTTCAGCTACTCCATTTTGTTCAGGAGTATAGAGCATCATCATCTCTTTATTGATACCTTCCTTCTTGTACTAATAAATGAACTCCTTTCATATGTGTTCTCCACCATTGTTGGACCTGAATATCTTGATTTTCTTCGCTATTTGATTTTCAACCAAAGCTTTGAACTCCTTAAAAATTTTGAAGGCTTCATCCTTATTATTCAAATAATATATATATGTCTTCCTTGATAAATCATCATTGAAGGTGATGCAGTAAAGATGCCCACCAATAGAATTCACGGGCATCAGACCACATATGTCAGAATGAATGAGATGGAGGATTTCAATCGTCTTATTCTCGCTAGCGGGGAATGGTCCCCTTGTCTTATTTCCAATGGCACAACTTGGACATACTCCATCATGTTGGGCTTGAACATTGGGAATACCAGAGACCAATTTCCTCAATTTGGGAAGAGCATCATAATGTAGATGGGTCAATATTTAGTTCCATAGCTCACTTAGATTATTAGTATCATGGAACAATGCTAGAAGAGGTCTTCCAGTGACTCTATAGAGTCCTTCAATTCTCAATCCCAATGTGAATGCATCTCTCATAGGTGATCGAATAGGCCAAGTAAGAACCTTTCCCTTGATGAAGGAAACCATCATCCTTTTTTCTTCCTAAGTGGATATTGATACCAAATTATTCTTCAATCTCTACACATCACATCATGGAGAAAAATAGATTCCCTGGAATCCAAATGAAATTTGATAGACCCAAATCCTTTGATGGGATGAGTAGAGTTGTCTCCAAGAATAATTTTCAAATTTGACTTCCTCTCTAACAAATTAGAGAGAACTTTCTTATAACTAGAGAAATGATGAGTGGCCCCACTATTAACCAACCAAATATCCCACGAATCTAGAGGAGAGGAACTGGTAAGGGAAAAAATAAGAATATATTTAGATTGATTGGAAACATTACTTTCACACCTGGAGAATCTTGACTTCTTTTGAGGAAGACAGTCTTCCACATGATCACTTGGAGCATCTCTTCTTCTTATTTCATTTCTTCCATTATTATCATTCCTTCGGTCATCTCTTCTTCTTTGATCATCAAACTTTTTGTTGTAGCTTCTAGTGCTGTAGCATAGACCATTATTCTTCTCTGGGAAATCTTGAGCATAGTGGTCTCTCTCATGACAATTGAAGCATTCAATGTGCAATGATTCCTTAGATATTCCAAACCTTCTATTTGAAGTTCGAGGAGGAGGCTTTCTTGAATTTGATGGACCTCCTTTTCCTTTCTTCTTCTTCTTCTTGCCATGAGTAATGAATCCAATGGGCTCTCCTTCCTCATGCTTTTGTATCATGCCTCTAGAAACCATCATTAGTTCTTCTTTAGTGATCTTCCCAACAATATCATCAAATGATGAAAAAGCATTGTTGTTGCTTATAGTAGTAATGAAGGTTTCCCAAATAGGAGGGATACCTCTAAGAGTAATAATCATAAATTCCTTGTCAGGCACAGTTTCTCAAACTCTTGCAATTGATATCTAAGATGAGATATCCTCATAATGTAGGATTGCACAGACTCTCCTTTGTTCATATTCATATTTTTAAGTCGATCTTTCAAGGAGAAAATTTCATTCAAATTGTTGACTTCATACATGCCATCTATATTATCATACATGTCCTTAGAATTCCTCAAATTTCCAAGATATGCAAGTAAACTATCTTGTAAACCATCAGCTATAATTTTCTTTGATTTTAACTCACCTTTCTTGTACTTGTTCTTGGCAGAAATAAAAGCATTCTTCAGAAGCTCAGGTACTTTTCCTTGAATGTATTCCAAAACATCATTGTAATGAGCTATGATCTCTAACCTGATTTTCCATGCAAAAAAGTTAGATGAGTCACCCAACTTCTCATGTTCCTTGAAGAAACAGGAAGACATCTTGACTTGACTGGATAGACTCCTTCAACTTTCCAAAGATGATTGCTTCAATGCTTGTCTCCTTTTAGGCTTGTCCTTCACCCTAGCTTTGATGCCATGTTAATTTTCATATTGTTCTACGTTGCTTCAATTACTTTATCCCAATTCAATTCTTCAATTAGAAATATTTTCAATAATAATTACTACTTCTGATCATCAACAATAATTGAATATAGAACAATAAATGTGATAACAAAGGAGACAATCAACACATCAACAAGAGACACCAAGTTTGGTCAAAGACCAGGGAAAAAACCCACATGGGGGAAAACCATTTGAAATTATTCTTCTATTAGATTGTAATAAAATGTTCAATAGAGAGTACAATGAGCCCAATACAATATCATCCAACAAAATCATCCCAACAACATTCAGAAATATGTTTATGTCATCAATATAGATCATATACAATTTTTCCTATTTGTGATCAATTACGGTCAGCTACAGTCAAATGTCAAATTTTAGCCCTACTTTCCAGTCATTCAACTAAGAGATTCCAGTTTCTACCTTGAGCCTACAAGCCTGTAGCTACAGTCGAAAATTTCCTTTGACAAGCATGCGACTATGACCTAAAACCTTAGAAACGCATACGATCTTCGGATCCTGTAATCTCAGACTTGTGTAAAACAATTTCCTCGACCCAGCCTCAAACCTATGCAAATTAATCAATGAAGAATAGAAGAATAAGATGCTTGGTGATGTCCAAATGAGTTTGAGTTCACTTGTATTTATAGACTTCCAATGGTGTCCAATTTTCTATTAGGGATGACCTGTCCAAATCTGCATATGTGGGCTTTTCTTCATAAGTACACTTTCCCTTAACCAAATTGAGTGATTCAATAGTCAAAATTGGTCCTATTGAAAAGAGGAATCTAGTCCCATGGTTGGAATTTTTCATTGAGCTTCCAACTTAATAGTACTAATGACATTCAATATTTTTTGAAATTAGGATTTTAGTGATGATGAGCGACGCACCTACCATCTTTCAATGCACCCCACTATAATGTCAAATGGAGATAAGGTTGCCTTAAGAGCAAGACTAGAAGAAGAATCATACAAATAATGGTTGAATCAACCACCTATTCAATTCCCACTACTTCGAGATTCACCAATTAGGAATGACTACAACAATAATAGTTCTTCACCAAAAGTTGGCAATGGAGGCAATCAAATAGAGGTTAGTATGGATGATTACTTATGAGATACGACTGCCATGGAGGAAATATTGTTAGATTCATTCTAGAAAGATGAGCTAGGAAATGATGCTCATATCACTGATACCTTATTCAAAAGCTTAAAATCTACTTCCACCACCCCTCTCTTTGGACCTGACAGCGAGTCAAATTCTACTCAGTTGGGGACAACATTGTTGTTGTACAACTTGAAAGCAAAGTTTGGCATGTCAAATGCATGTTTCTTGGCAATATTGAGGTAATTGACCTACATGATCAATTAAGTTCCATATATTTTTTCACACAATCAAAATTAAAAATGGTTGATTCAATGAATGTTAAATATTGACATTGTACAATTATATTCCCCACCAACTACAGGTTATTCAAAGATAAAGTTCTTTCGAGTGATATTGTCTTCTTAGGTAGTTGCGAAGAGGTAAAGAAGATGTTGAAAATTTTGGGTGTTGAGTACATATCATATCATGCATGTCCAAATTATTGTATTCTATATAGAGGAGAATATGTAGACAAAGATATATGTTCGAAATGTGGGCATGACAAGTACCATAATTAAAAAAAAATGGGTAAACCACATGGTAAACTAAATAAATTATAAATAAATATGGTAAGTGTAAATTATAAATAAAAATTTTCAATATCAACTACATATATATTATACCAGCTTAGGTCCATCTTAACTCCAGATCTACCAAGCGCCTAGAGGGATCAAATCTCTTTTCACTCTAAAATATGTTTGTATTTTAAGAGAGTTGATCCCTCTCGGTGCTTAGTAGATCCAGAATTAAGATGGATCTAGGCTGCAAGTTATAAAAAAATCTGCCTTAATTTTCTAAAATTTAACAATGGATTGAATTTTATAAACCAATATTGAATTAGTTAAATGTATTTTTGAATAACTTATTATTAATCATATTTTATTTTAAAAATTGAATGAGTTACATATTTTCGTCTTATTAAGAACTAACTAAATTATTTTACCTTTAATTATTTTGTCTTTGTGAGTATTGAAATATTTTACTAATTAAGTTAGATTGAATATCAATGGACTATTCAAGCAATAGCAAAATATTTGTCGTAATTTTACAATCATAATTTCAACCATACTAAACTTTGTAATTTATAAAAATATCTTCGCATTTTTTTTTAAATTAAGTCATTTTGCATGAAATTTCATATATAAAAGTTTGATATAAGTTCACCAATACATAATCTATAATATATATTATTTCATAAAAACAAACATCATGATGATAACCATCTAACAAACATAAACATCATCTAAGATACACATTTGAATTCACTACCATCATCTAATTTATACACCTCTAGTACATATAAATGTCATTAGCTAGCACACAAATCTAATAATCTAATTGTGCATCATCATCATGATCACATCTAACAAAACACAAACATTGTAATCTAACATCATCAACACACACATCCTCAAATTGATATAAATCTCATGTCAAATAATTGTTATCACAGACACATCTATATGCAAGCACATTAAAATGAGCATATCTAACATGGCCTAACAATATACACATCAACACGAACATATAGATTAAATACATAAATATGAACAAAAAAATGATATATATATATATATATAGAAAGTCAAATAAGTGCAATCAAATATCTGATACAATAAGCATAGTAGTGCTGACTTGGTCTGTAGTAGAAGATGATGGATGGTCAACAATTGCCTCAACGTGGTCTATTGAACTTTGAGGTGAAAGAGGAGGTGGTTGGCCTACTATGTTAGGAGAAACATAAGGCACATCCTCTAGCTCTTGCATCTCATCATCAGGTGACTGACGAGGATGTGTACTACAAGAGGGATCACTGACACCCTAAAGGCCATGATCCGATGGGGTGGTACTACCAGAAGCATCATGATCACCACCCTCATCTCATGTATATGTCATTGCATGCCCTACATCCCTCATCGTTGCCAGTACCCTACTAGCTCTAATGATATGCCGCATAAGAGACATCATATTGTGTGGACAGACCCTGTACAAATCCATGAAACTAGGATCTGTGTTGATATCTCGAGCCCTCGCAGGGTTGAATCCCTCATGAACAAAAACTTTGGCCAGTATATCATAGTAGTCCATCTGAAATCGTAGACCACCCCTAACGCCCTTGATGCCTACACCCCCCTGAGGATATACCTCACCTTCTTGGGCCTCACCCATCTCCTCATCTCCTCCATTCGACGGTGGGGGAGGAGGCATATCATATCTTAGCAGTCCATCTGAAATCGCAAACCACTCCTACGACCATGGACACCCACACCCCCCTAAGGATATGCCTCACCCTCTTGGGCCTCACCCATATCCTCATCTCCTTCATCCGACGGTGGGGGAGGCATATCCCCATCGAATGTGTCGATGTCTACAAAATATATAGTACACAAAAATAATTAGACAATTTAATTAAAAAAATTTAATAAAATAAGTTTAAAATGTGTTAGAATAACTTTTATTCTAATTCATTAAAATAATAAATTGAAACTAGATTAATTTAAAGAAAACACTAATATTACCTCTAGCATTTGGAGGCTCAGCCGCAGTGAAAAGACAGTTGGGATATTGTCTCCAATCAATCCCCACCTACAGAAATGCCAACGCAACAAATGCATGGTCATCCTTGCTGACCAGTAGCGTTAGTGCCTCGATAGAAATCCTAATTGGATACACTGGCAGGCCCCTCTTGGGCATCATTTGGCCCCCACATGGGCATTCAGACCTCAGTGGTCGGACTAAGAGGGCGTTGGTCAAATTTAGGCCTTGTTCTATGGAAATCTCTCATAAAATAAACAAAAGAGATTTGAAGTGAAAGGGAAGGTTGCCCTCCCATGTCTCAACCCACAACATCTATCTACAACCATGCAAAATTGCCTCAAAAAAATATCAGATCATCTGATGCAATGTGGCACCTAAATCAAATAATCAACATAATACAAAAGAGGGAAACTAATGCGCTTCTCATCACTACTAGAGTTTGCAATGGTGGTGACTAATAATGAGAGGCACCTAACCTCATGTGTAGCAAAAGAAGAAATATATAGTTGTCCACCATGAACATGAAAATCTATTTGGACAGACTGCATGAGGCTCGACATATCTCTAAGAATAGAAAAGCTAAGTCGTAGTTGCAATCCCATGGGGGGCATCAGGGAGCTGGGGAAAATCCTCCCCTCTCCTGGATAGGTTAGTGATAAAGTATATGTCCTCCTCAGTGTTCCTATAACATGCCCTAGGACTAACATGGAAAGCCTGCTCCTGGCACTCTGTTGACAGGTCAAATGCGCCAATAAGATAAAGTGCACCTTCAGGGATGTAGCATCCTCATAGTACTTGAGGAGGCCTACATTCCTTAAGAGCGCTTGGATCGTTGTAGTAATAGGGTGAGGGTATAAATCCCTCTCCCTCTCTCTAGCCTCCCATGGTCAGACCATATTGTATGGGTTTTTCTGCTACTACTCCCTTTGTTGATGTCTCTACTACATGGTTGCCATATAAAATACATCAGCCTCATACATAAAATACAATTTTTTTTATTAAATGAAGCATGTATTTACAAATGTGGAAACATAACTTTCAATTAAAAAAAAATCATTGGTGCGCTCAAAACATAGTCAGGCATTGGCTTCGATGTGCTTCCAACTATAACCACACCAATATCGTCCCCACATAAGTATGATGCATCATTGTTGGTTCACAAATTTAAATTTTCATAGTGGTGCATCACACTTGTGCATTGGTGTGTCGTATAACCTTTCCGCACCGGTACAGAACATTCAGGTTATTGAATGGGCCGAGCTATAGCTATATTTTAAAATATTATTTTTGTGTTGCATTTGGTAAATATAAATGCACCGAGAGTGATGCACTGGCGTACAATTTATCTCTTTCTTGTTGTGTTTTCATTTACAAAATGCACTGCACCAACCGCGGTGCATTATGTTCATGCACGGAAATGTGGTGCACCCAGTAAATTTATAGGGCGCACCACTATAGGTGAGAGCCAAATATATTGAGAGCATCACATAGGGAATTTTTTTTTTCAAAAATAATGGAAAATTTAACCTAATTGCAATTCTAATATGCTAAAAATTATATTAGAGAGAAACATAGACATTACCTGGACATTTGGTTGTCAATGAGGCATTGTGGACATGTAATAGAGAAAAACAAAATTTAGCACGGTTTGAAAAATTGGAAAGTTAGATAGTGAGCATATACGAAAGGATGGTGAGAAAGAGAAAAACCGATGTCAGGGAGCTTGCATGAGGCAAGAGTGACACCGGTATTTCAGAGATCTCCAACAATGTAGATGGTAAAAATGAAATTTATGGTCGGGAAGTTTTTTTCATTTAACCCTCCTCCAGCATGTTTCTCTAACCACACCGGTGCAAAATAGATCCAAGAGCACCATATTTTCTTTTAAATTAAAATATCTATCGCATTGCTTTTCTTGAGATGCCCTAGGGCGTTCTAATACAGGTACCGTACCAGTGCTTTGTTTGACTATAGAACCGCTCTATTTTAAAAAATTAAAATCTGCCTAGCAGTGCTCTTTAAAAGAAGCCTAGGGGCATTTTAGTACATTTACCGCACAAGTGCGTCATTGGGAAATAACACCACATTTTTTTTTAATTTTAAAACTATAGCAGTGTTCCTTAATGGTATGCACCAGGTCATTTTACTACATGAAGGGCACCAATGTTATCGACTATTCAAGCACTGATGCATTGTGTTATTTAGCGCACCGTGCTTTGTTTTTTTATAATAATAAAAAAATTCCAATGTGCACCATGTTTTGTTCAACCCCGGTGCTTTTATGGATAGTAAAGCACCGATCCATTTGTATAATTTAGATGCACTGTGCAAAAATCACCTGCTAAAACATCCACCCGCCCACCTCTAATAGTGACCTCCACTACAAAGGGATTTTTGGGTGGCTTTTATAGGGACTTCCACAAAAACCTCCACTAGAAGGTCTTTTCCTTATAGTGAGAGGACATCATAAGAGTTATGCGGATCCACATAGAGCATTGAACGAGTTTTAGGTTGGGGAGCATGTGTACTTGCGCATTAAGCCCAATAGGATCTCTTTGAGGATTGGATCATGTGCCAAGTTGGCACCTTGGTATTGTGGTCGTTTTGAGATCCTTAAGAGGATTGGACCAATGGCCTACAGACTTGTATGCTGCCAACAGTGAAAGTCCATGATATTTTCCATGTTTCATTACTTAAGAGATATGTATAGGATATTGATAATGTGCTTGATTGGTTTGTATTGTAGGTGGAACCAGAGGGAGAGTTCCATCCAGAACCTCAGTGCATATTGTAGCAGAAACATCTCATGCTCTGGATCCGAGAAATCAAGAAAGTTAAAGTGTAGTGGAAGCACTTTGGGATCAATGAAGCTACATGGGAGATGGTTGATTAGATGCGGGATTTGTATCCTTCATTATTTGTTGGTTCATATATATATATATAGATATATATGGTTGTAAATGTCGTAATGAGTTGTGTTATAAAGCTCCAAAAAATGATATGTTTATTTTTCTTTCAGTAGGATGTCATTGTAAATATTGTATTGAGCTATGTTATAAAGATCCATAGGCAATATGTTTCCTTTCCAGCAGTTTGTTGGTCATAGGTGTCATAGAACAACAAGGATGGTGTTCCCCCAAGGGGGAGGGGTTTGTAGTAGCCCCGGGTTAAATTTTCATGTAATAAAGGATAATAAAGACAAAATAAGCCCAAGGTCATGGGATATGTATTCTAAGTTGAATATTGGGAGAACACTTTACTGGGCATCACTTGTGGTTTATTTATGGCTATGGAAATTGGCAAAGGCATTGGCAAAGGAAAAGAGGCATTAATTGACATTTAATTATGAGAAATAAAGGAAAATAGAAGAAAGGGAAAGTGAAAGGACACAAAAATGCATGAAAGGGAAATTAGAGAAAAAATGAAGGAAAAAGGGAGATCAATGATAAAAGTGCATCAGAGAAACAAATTTTGTCAGTTTAGCTTTTGTGTCTCTTGCACTCTTACACACTTAGAGCATTCTTGGAGCACTTGGGCATTCACTTGGATTTGGAGAAGGGAAAGCAAGCAAGCAAACGAAAGTAGAGGAAAACAAGGATAAGGTTGGATCAACAACTTCAACATGAAGATATTGCAGGTAACAGGTTGCATGTGTGATTTTCTAGATGAGGTGTGAATGCTTGGTACATGCATTTGTTTATTTGGTTCATTTGCTATCATTAGCATGGTTTTTCCTAATTTGACAGTGGTTTTATCCTTGCCTTGCCATTTCCTGTATAAACATGGTGTGATGGGATTCATTCTTGGTTGAGCTTTGGATTATTAGAAAGTTTTGGAATTAGGTGAGGTGGTCTAAGAAAAAATACTAAGGGTGGGGTGGAGTTGGTTTTCTCCGAGAAGCCCTCAACAGGTGGGTGGAGACAGGAAAATTCCTCAAGGTATGGTGAAGGAATTTTGTGGCATCTAAGCTTGGTTTGGTTTTGTGCTCTCGGGACCGGTTTAGGTGAGATCATGGTAGCTTGAGGGTGAAGGTGGTTTAAACTCTAAATTCCCTATTTGATTTTGTCTTGGTTTATCCCATGAGATCCCACATTCATGCTTGGAATATGGCATAAGAGTGATTGACCGAAAGAAATGTTTTGTTCAACTCAATCTATGGTCAAGTGGTACATGGAAGTCTGTGACTTGTTTGGATTTTGCATAAGTTAATATGAGCTATTCATATAATGTAAAGGATCAACACATGTACTTTTTATTATGAAGATTTTATGGTTGATTTTTCATGGGTTCTATTATGGTTATATGAGCATGGCTGATGTGCTCTAACTATAGCTCTTGTTCATGACTTGATAGTTTATTGAATGTTTGATGAATGCATGGGCTAACAAGTGTTGTCGTAGCAAATTTAAGAGGGCATTGATCCTTCTTGGTGATTCCCAGATGAAGTACAAAAGCTTATGAGCAAATATGCATTCATGACCTATAGCTTATGTTTATCATATGTTTGATGAAATGTCTTTCATGGATTAGGCATGGCTAGTTCAAGTTCTGAATGGTTAGCATTGTTAGCATCTTGTTTTTGTTTCTGGAAAAGTTATAGGTAAATCTGGGGAGTGGTCTAGAGGCTATCCTAGAAAAGTGGTTCAGATCTCCGAATTGCTGGCACAAAATTGGATTTTTTTTGTCATAACTACATGGAAGCGAGCTTATGGGTGCAGTTATAGCCTCATAACCACACATAAGAAGTGGAAAGGGTGCAATTATGGAGTTAAGTAAGTGACAAATGGTTTTAGCTTAGGGATTGATTACCTGGGGTGGTTATCTAGCTCCTAAGTGATCTATAGCCCCTGAGGGATGTCAGGAAGTTTTCAGTTTGTAGGCCCCACTCCCATCACTAGAAATTGGAGGTAAGGTCATGTCATAGTAGCACTCATCTCATGTTTACCCTAGGGAGCTTGTAAAAGCGAGTAAGTGTGGGGTGTGGAGTTACATTAAAACTCGCTTCACAATGATTAAGTACAAATTGTTAAAGTAAGCTACAAATTTCTTGTGATATGCTTCCTCCACACAAGAAATCTCCGCATAATTGTTTAACCCCCCTCCCCACCTCATAAAGGACCTGCTTCCTCCACACAACAAAGTTTTGTACAATTTTTCAACCCCTCGCCTATGTAAAGGACCTACAATTGCGTCAATTCTGGCATCAATGGGTAAAGTAGTAGCATAATAGTGTCAGTTCAATGTTAATGTTAATGTCAGAGCACTCACCTAGGAAATAACCACTCACAAAATTAGTCTTTTTTTTTCGCTTTTGAAATTATGTTTCAGGCACTAACAAATACAAAAAATAAAATTTCCTCCACCGGGGGAATTATGTCCCATCGAAAATTGCTCAGCTAATAAACAATCAGAAATAAGATTTGCAAAAAATTAGGAAATTATTTTTGAATTTACGAGAAAATATTGAAAGTCAATGTGCATCAATGCGAGGCAAATGTTATACTCCCTCGTGAGGTAGGGACTAACAATAACCCATTAAAGAAAAAAAATAGTTGTGTCCTAATGATGAACCTCGATAGAGGGTTCGAAACGTTGACGCCAAAAATCATGTGTGATTAATACAAAAGAGTTTTTCCTCAAATCATTATGAACCACATATGTTTGAATTCAAACAAAAAAAAACCTTGTTGGAAAACATAAATTAAAAATAAATAAATAGAAATTTGACTGAAAAACATAAAATAAAAACAAATAAAAAAAAAAACCAAACAAATTAAAAAATATTAAATACAATTTAAAAATTATATATATATATATATATATATATATATATATATAAAATAAAAAAATACATTTAAAGCATATTCAATATTTTACAAAACAAATAAAAAACAATTAAAAAGTAAATAAATAAAATATATTACAAAAAATTATAAATAAATAACATTAAAAATGGAAAAAAATAAATACAAACTAAATGTCTATAAGTGGTCTTCGCACTTGCCGTCAAAGATCACCTAATTTCCCTTACCTGTGGCCCTTTGGCGCAAGGTGGGGTGGCTCGTCGATTCCAGGAATTGACGAGTCGCCCCACCCAACACTATTGGTGCTGGGTGGGGCAACCCCTATAGAATTTTAATTCTTTGAATGGAAGCTTTTGTGAGTAGAGTTATTCAAAGACCTGTCTTTCAGATCCATCACATAAATATTTTAGATTGTCGATATGTTTCGATCCAGCTAATGTGGTTCAGCGTCTAGACAATGAACCACATTAGTTCGTTCGAAACATGTTGACAATCTAAAATATTTATATGATGAATCCGAAAGACATATGTCTAAAATGCTTTTAAATTAATTTTTATTTTTATTTTTATATTTATATTTTTAATTTTTACTTTTTATTGTTTTGTATTTTTTAAATTTCTTTTAATATATATTTTTAAATTTATTTATAAAACTTTCTTTTTGGTAAATTATATCTTTTGGCTTTTTTTTTTTAATTTTAAAGTTATTTTGTAAAATTTTAGCAATGTTTTTTTTAATATTTTTTTTAATTATTTTTTTATATTAATTAGTTATATATATATATATAGATATATATTCCAACTTTTATTTTAAATGTTTTTATTTTTATCTTTTGGATTTGTTTTTTAAACAATTTATTTTGAATTTTTTTTAAGTTGTTTTTAATTTTTTTTTTTACTGATTTTTTTTTTTTTTAAACTTCAAATATTATTATCTTTTAACATAAAATTCATGAATTTCATAAAATTTGTTTTTTCTTCAACTTTTTTTTTTCACTTTTTTCCACAAAAGTCTTCTATTAAACATGTCACTTTTAGCAACAGGATCTCAAAATGCATATTTTTTTAGTTATATCTATATGCAAAATGTGTGTTTTTTGTCAAGTGTTTAATTTTTTTAATGTGTATTGAAATATTAATTAATGATACATAAATATATAAAAATCCTAACTTCAAAATATTAATTTTATTATTTTTTTTAAACTTAGCAAAAATATTGAAAATTTCATTATAAAAAAACACTGCAAAGAAAAACAAAAAACACAATCTTGGAAAACTTTAAAAATCAAACATCTTAGGAAGAAAAAGAAGAAGATGAATAAGATTACTTGAAAAATGGTTAAATAACAAAAAAAAAGTGCATACTTAGGACATAAAAAAATTTAAAGTGTCAAAAATATGATCCTGGAAAAAAGAAGAAGTTGATGTTGCATCAACACTTTCAAAATTCGCATGGAAATCAATAGCATTTAAAAAAAAATATCCATATTTAATACATAAGAAAATCTAAAGTGTAAAAAATAAGGCCCCCCAAAAAAGGGGTTCAAGCTGCATCAACACCTTTCAAAATCAACATGAAAATCACTAGCATTTAAAAAAAATTGTTCGTACTTAATATGAAAGAAAATTTAGAGTGTCAAAAATATGCTCCAGAAAAATGTTGATGTTGCATCAACACTTTTCAAAATTAACATGAAAAACATGATCTTTTGTGTTCTCTAAAAAAATGAGAAATCAATCCAATTATTGTTATGTTGGGAACTTTGTTAAAAAGAAGAAAGATATAGAAGAACTTGACAATGAAATTATATGGTTTTAAATTTGGAAAAAATCATCTTACTTCATAATAAGGATTAGGGGATTGAATTCCGCAAGTGCAACATATTTCTAAGTAGAGGATAACCAATATTCTTCTTCAATAGATCAATGAAACAATATGGTAAGTGAGGCAGGATAGAATGGTAAAATTTCATAGTAACCAAAGGCAATATTGGTAGTTGTAAGTGCATTTTTATACTATTTCAATAGTGGTTAAAATCTTCCCACTTAAGTATTTTAGATGGTGGTGTTCCCTCAATAAACAAGTAAAATATGCTTTGTTATATTCTTGAGTGACTCCCCCACCAATTCCAAGTTGTGAAAGTGATAATGGTTTTGTTTCCTATATCTATTTGCAACTTATAGAAATAAATGGTAACACTCGTGAAAAAGTAAAAACTTTTTTGATTGGAACTACTTTAAATGACTAGTGCTTAATGTACATGGTGTTGGCATTCATCATTTCTACAGGGAGCTAAATAATTTTTTTTGATCCATTTCTCATTGTTTAAGTGGAAGAGAAAAGTTTGGCCGCTAGCAAAGAAATTTTGTTCCAAAAGTGACAATGGCCATATGCTAGCAATCGAACTTGTTTTAATGTTACTTGCGACATACCTTGCAGTAGTTATAGAATACTAGGAACTTATGGCCAAATGCACGGGGCCATATAATCCAAAAGACAATAAATAGATATATAATAAAAGTGAATTCACAAAATGCAGTGACATGCAATCAAGAATAATATCGTAATTATAGTACATATGAGACATAACTATCTAAGTGTTACAATTGAGAGGGAAGCTTAAACCTCTATAACAGTTTTTGCTAAAGTAAATTTTGGCTCAATCCTCACTCTCTAGAACACCTTTGAATCAATAAGACAATTGTTCAAAGCATTAAGAATTGAAAATGGAAATCGTGGAAAACTATGCAATGTTGCAGCTGCTTGTAGTTGTGCAACAATATAAAAAGAGACAATAAGCATCTTTGTATTTGTTGAAATGGCTACTATTGAACTAATTGTTGGTTGCTTGAGTAAAGAAGGTGAAAATTCTTGTGTGCTTAAAGAATAGGAAGATAGTTTGGGTCAATCTTGTTTTTATTAACAATCAATGATGTGGATGGGACACTTGTGTGTGGTGAGAATCATTCAACAAGAGATGTCTTCATATGCCAAATTAAAAAAAAAAAAATTGCACATTTTTTTTAAGAAGGTAATTATTGTTGTAAGAGCAATTGATCTATTTGAACCCCATGGATATGATGGACTTATACATGCACTCGAGCATATTTTCAACATGGAACTTACTCAACACTACGGAAGAAAAATGGCATTATCATTTACAAAGAAATGATGGCATGTAAAATCACTTATCAATAGTGAAAATGGTATCTTTTGAGGGATCTTAGAAGAACCTTGTGTTTCTTTTAGGGAAAACTTTAAGTTCATGAAATTTCTCATGGGTATTGTGTTATAGACATATTTGGGCACTGCAACCCCAATCACATATGTCCATAAACCAAGGGTTTTCAAACCCCTAAAAGTGTTGTTTCAAACCCTAAAGGATCAAGGTCAACTGATTATATAATTTCCCAAAAGTTCTCCCTGAAAAACTACTAAGAACTGGCCAAAACTGGACCATACAGACTACTCCATGTTGAGGGTGTGATGCATCTCACCTGTCACATGTAAAGGGTGCGATGCATACTGAAAAACCCTTCTGTAGGGTGCGATGAGCGAGAGCAGACAAATGGCAGAGGCAGTTTGCTAGGTGGAAACCTAAAGAATCTTCTACAAACTGCTCATTTGACACTTGCCTCTCTGAATTCACCCAAGGATGAGTAAGAGATCATGAAATCTCCAAGTGGAACCAATAACTATCAGAGAAATGACACTAATCAAAATCCCAGAAGCTGACTCACCCACCTACAAATATCTATATATGGATCCCTCATCCTAGAAATCTAGGGGGGGGATTTTGTATTTTGTAAGGAAGTGTTGTTGGTTTCTCTGTGAAACATTGTATTGTTGGGTGATCTAGCTTTTCATGAGGTGAAGAGGGATTTCATGCTGGGAGCATGGCACTCGATCAGAAAGCTTGGTTGTAATCCTCTTTTCTACTACTTCTATCAATAAAGCTATTTGATTTTTCCTTCATATACTTGTATATTTCTGAATCTTGTACTTGTGTATGCGTTTGTATGGTTAATGTATATTTGATCCTACATTGTTTATGGTTATAGATCTCTATTCTTTGATGGTATTATGCTGCTTTGACTCTATAGGTGTTCTTTGAAGCGGGACAAGTGAGGAAGGAGTGGCAAAACTCTATCAAAGGAGGGAGAAATAAGCTAGGAGCCAAGTGAAAGACTGAGGTTGGTACTCTCTGCTTCTCTCTCATCTGTCTCTCATAAAGGAAAACACAAGTAACTTTGGTTTGTTTGTTTCTAAGATAGCTACCCATCTTAGTGGGACTAGTAGCTCTGAATGGACACTAACTTTCCCGATAACAAAATGGCGACTCCGTTGGGGAGTGATTAGTTTGATTGTTAGTTACTGTTGTTTGCTTTATAAACTACAGACGGAGCCTGAAGTTAACACAACTAGCCTTCGAACTGCTTTTGCTATGCAACTGCAAAGTAGATCAACGTCGCTTCAGTCAATCTCCAAGTTAGTTTATGAACTAAACATCTGACTTGCAAACATCCTAAATGCCCTGGTGGTAGCTCAAATAACCTCATTAGATCAGCCCCTATACTTTGTGTGTACTGCCTATCATAAGCTCAACCTAAACCCCTGAACTTAGCTGCAAACTGTGAGCAAAAATCAAGCTCAGTCTCATCCCTGGACCATCGCACTGTCTCTCATTGGCAACCTGGATGCATCGCACCTCCCGTGTGTTGCAGGTGAGATGCATCCTGTTTCCCTGTGTTACAGGTGTGATGATTGAGTGACACTGTTTTTGCATCCAGATTTTGGTTTTTTCTTCATTGTCTTCAGCATTATTCAGTAGTTTTGCTATCTATGATCAGTATATCACTATTGAAACTCTCTTCCTTTGCATTATTCAGCCTCCATTGATAACGAATTGTAAATTCTTTTTATGTATTTCTCATCATTTACAGTTCTCCTTTGCAAAAAAGTAGCTTAATCGAACTGTCATCTTTTGATTTGAAAGTGTCACAAGTGTCGTTTTTAGTCAAAGAAAAGAGTGTCATAAAATATTCCTCTTTTAGATAGTCGATTACACGTTTGCTATTGTATTTAATTTGAATCATCAATTACTTGAAGTGTCGAAAGCAGTTTTTAAGTCGAAATTGAAAGTGTAGTCTTACTCTTCCTTTCGTTTTTGAATAGGAAATTGCTAAAGTGTCGCTTTGAGAAAAGATAGTTCAGATCTGTACTTAGTTTTATTTTTGTCATTCTCACATTAAGGAAATTGAAAAAACAAATACATGCATGCGCATTTGCATTTAGACTGCATGCGGAAGTTGATTTAGGATAGTGTATCTTAGTGTGTGCTCTCTGCTCTATGTTGAAAGAATTTTACTTCTCTTTCCTTAGTAGCTAGGATTTTCATTGCAAAAAGAAAGTAAACGACTATTTATCATCTTAGATTGCATATTTAGGAATTGTATATCTACATCATGCAGTGAACCTAAAAGGCAAATTTCTTAAGAAAGATCAACTGTAAAACAAACTTCAATGAACATAAAAACGCTTTGGAACCTAATGCAAAACATCTAGAAGTCTAGGCTAGAGACGTATTTCGGCGTTGTAAAGCCTGGTAACTATCATTTTCATCATAGGTTGGGTGATCCCTCTTCTTTGATACGACAAGTGCCAGTACGGACTTGTGCTCCCACGTACTGTCAAGTATATATTGGGAGACCACAATAGGCTATATCCTTTATCCTTAGGAAGCTGTGTTTTCCGCCCTATCGATCGCAATGCACTGAACACAACATTCGGGAAGATTGGCTACCATACGTAAAAAGTATTTTGCAGTTTTGCGATTGGTTTGGTAATCCCTCTGTCTAGATTTCCAAAGTAGTCACTTTCATTCCTTTTCAGACTCCTTAAAAGAAAAGGTCCATCTGAGCACTTGTCACTTCAGGCTCATTAAAAATCGAAGGCGACTAGAATCATCTTTAGCTTTTTCTCGACTCTTAAAAATTGAAAAAGCAAGTTGTGTCAAAGCGTCATAAAATTTATTCTAATTGGAATAACATCATTATTCTCTCGTTGGTCTTAAGTTGAGAAAATGGAGTCCACCAACCAAGGATTTCCCCTTGGGGGGAATCCTAGTCCTTTCTCTTCTTGGGGAGATGTTGGTGCTCCACATATGGCTACATTGTCCCTTCCAGGACTTACAATTGGCCTGCTAGTATGGCTTTTCTCGACCTTTGTCGTTCAAAACATCATGATTCACGAGCAATCAAATCAACAACCAGATGATACTAGAGTTACCCCCCAACCTTCTACTTCGTTTGTTTCTCCCTCTCCTTCTTCCTCTTCGCTTGGTGAAAGTAAAACTAAAAACCAAGTAACTGAGAAGAAGAAGAAAGGGAAGGAGAAGAAGAAGAAGAAGCCAATGGCGAAAGGGGGCAACCATGCATTGTCTGGAGAAAATCCACACACTGCACCATCCAAACCCAAATCTCCATGTGTCATTTGCAAAGGAGACCACTATCATCGAGATTGTCCTTGCATCCCGCAGATCTTAAGGGACTGGTCTCCCTGCTTGCACAATCCGGTGTCTTCAACCTCTGACGATTAGGTTAAGAGCACACCATCAACTAGTGAAAACGAAGTCAATGGACAAAAAGGAAGATCTTAATTCCCTTGTAGACTGTGTGAAGGCGATCATGCCCTCCACTGTTATCCTTTCCTGGAAGAAGCTAAAAGAGTCTTGGATAATCATCCTACTTCACCGCAGTGACTTCCTCCTAGATACAAGAAACTCTTGCCGATTCCATCGCTAGTTGAAAATCTGACCGACACACCTTTGTTGTCGGTCGAAGCATCTATCATTGAAGATAAACCCTCTAAGTCCACACCGGACCAAAGTCAATAGGTCGAGACGACAGTTGACCCAGTCTTTTCTTCAGAAGGTCCACCTTCAGATGATACAGTCACCAAAGAGAATGAGAACGACACCGTTCAAATTCTTTTTGTTAACACAGAACCCAATGAACATGGGGGCAATCTACCCGTTCCTTTACCGCAGGAAGGAAGTTCGTCAGAGATTCATCTGGCCGTTTATTCGGTCCCTCCTCCAAGCAATCTAGTTGTTTCCTTCGATTGGAATCTACGAGGGAGACCTCGCCTACCATCTAATGTACCATTCTGAATCATAGTACAAGCTTACAGAATGATCATGGCTGGTACTATCATATATGAAGGGGCCTTCGTGAGTATCCTTTCCTCAAATGCTTGGAAATCACTTGGTTCACCATCGCTTATGCCTAAGATTTGAAATATGTCAGGCTTCAACAAAGGAACCAATTGATCATTAGGGATCCTTCCAAATTTGCCTATAACTTTGAGAGGGAAAATCGTTTATTTGAACGTGATGGTAGTCCAAGGGCCATTTGATTACAATCTACTCCTTGGACGTGACTACATTTATAGCATGGGAACTATTATTTCCTCACTCTTTAGGGTGATGTGTTTCCTGTATGAAGGCAGAATGGTCTAGCTCGTTGACCAGCTTTCATTTCCTGGTTCAAACACGGCTACTAGTCACATGCCATCCCTAACTGGTCTTTTTGCACAAGGAATGTCTCATCAATCTCCAGTCCGTCCACCTAATGAGTGTGAGTGATTCGGTGAATGTGACTTAACCCAGGGGGCATGCACCCTAGTCTGCTTCGGTAGGAAAACCCCAGATATAAGGTAGGTTTCTGCGTAGGATATATGACTAGTTTGACACACCTGTCCATTTAGGAAAATGGGATTAGATTGGACAAATATTCCCTCGTCAAAGGTTATGTGAGTGGAAGCTCATACCATTCATCTTTGTCAATTTCGATGGACAGAGCCAAGGGAGTGTTTTGTCTGCAGATGCGGGTGAAACAACCTTGCTCTAATGCAAGAACTTCCATATGGTAACCTGGAAACTCTATTTTTTCTTTATACCTAGGGGCATGCAAACCTTTTGCATGCAGGTGAAAGGAAACCTTTTATTTCTGTAGTTTGTAGGCTTATTTTCTTAGTTTGTAGGCACTCAACCCTTTAACCTCATAGGTTGGTCATTCCTAGCTTGCATACAAAAGGCTCCGGAGCAAAGTTGCGCATGGGGCAAGCTCCCTAAAAAATGAACCTACTGATGAAAGACATCCTTATTATACGACTGGCACGAGCAATGTTTCCGCAAAGTCCAAGCTCGTTAAAAAATAAACCTAGTTATGAGCATATGTTCCCCCAGAGTCCAAGCTCATTAAAAAATGAATCCACTTTCGGTAAATAACCTTTGTGATTGCATTACAATTAGCTTTTGAGCCTTGGTCGTGTTCTTACCATCACCTCCACTTTTTAGCTGATCACCCGCCTCCACTTGATTGTTTACCCTTTTGAAGAATAGCTGCGACAAGTGATTCTGTTAGCCATCTTCTTTACATTGTCATGATTGAAAAGTTCCAAACCTTACCTGGAACCAGCTGCTACCCGAAAATATCACTCATTCCTCAAAGACGAGCCTCTTTTAATCTCTTTTTAGACTCGTAAAATATAAAAAGATTGCCGAGCAATTGGCCTCTCCAGCTCGTTAAAGTGATTGGAAGTGCCATCCCTCCTCTAGATTTTAATATTTTTGGACCTGAGGGATCATTACACAAAAAGATCGAGCACTTGTCTTTTTCGGCTCGTTAAAGTGATCAGAAAAGTCATCCCTTTCATATTATGTTATACTTTTCAGACTTAAGGGATTATACTACGAAAAAGGATTACTGGAGTTTCCTTTCCGTCTCTTTTCAGACTCTCTAAAACTAAAAAGGATCGAGTTATCTTTGTCGTTAAACTCGTTAAAACAATAGCGACAAACTTGTCCATTACAGACAAGAGCGAGTTTCACTATTGCTAGGCTCACTAAAACATAGCGACAGGTTTGCCCGAAGGGAAAATTATAGAACAAGCATATGTTATCCTCCTCAAGCTTGACAAAAATAAAGAGGTACTAGTC
>APFE030431934.1:0-10321 GCA_000404065.3 Pinus taeda | reverse complement strand
TATTTCGATCTTGTACTAAGGTGACCTAAAAATTAGGGACAAGAATACAAAACATCAAAATATACAATTTTTACTTCTGCATATAATTAATAAAATTAATAAAATTTTGGAGTAAGAGAGTAAACTGTTTCTGGTTAGTTGACTAAAATTGAGTTATAAGGAGTCGAAGTGAACTACTAACTATTTGGAAAGACTAAAATTATGTACAGAGGAAGCAGGGGTGGCAGTGATCACATTGGATCAATGAAAATCAGGGACTTGATTATGTCTAGAGGCTTGGTCATGCCACAAATGGTGAGAAAGAGGAACTGGCAGTTTATCAAGGCTTTGAACTGCTTAGGGCAGCGGGAATAAAATGTGTTATAATGGTTCCACCATAGTAATTTGAAATTTGCATTGTTGAATGTCTCCACAAGAAATTCGCCTTATAGAGTTCAAGCGAGTCTTGCTACAGTCATTCATAGAGTTCAAGAAATGATAGGAGATTTTTGGGGAAATAACATGTGTAACAGTGGTGGGGATTCCACCATTGTAATTTGAAATTTGCATTGCTGAATGTCTCCACAAGAAAATGTCTTGATCGACTCATTCATGGAGTTCAAGAAATGATAGGAGATTTTGAAAATTCCTATACACTTTTCTCATCCGAGAAAGAAAAATATTATCAAAATTGCAGTCTTTCAGGCCCTAAGAACTCTCCATTCAATCACAAATTCAAGGGCCAAACGCTCAATTTAATCGCATATTTCATATAAAGTAATCAATGTGGAAAAAATTTGCAAAAAATCAAGATTAAATTCTAAAATTGCGATTTTTTCAACAAAACTATTTAATCCTCCGATTTTTTGCAAACTTTTTCAGAAACAAAAAAAATCGCGATTTATTCGTTATATGCCTGATTTTATCAGGAGTTGACCGAAAAAGTCTACTTTCTTAAGAGTTGAGACTCGGACAAAACTCAAGATTCAGGCGTTGATTCACTGTTTTGATATGTGATGTAGCACTAGACTTCATATACATATTATATATTAGATTTCTTTACGTGTTTATGTGGAAATGCATTTATTTGAGGTTGTGAATACTCTAGTGTTAAAAAAAAATAAAAAATGAATATTTTTGTGTTTTTTTTAATTTTGCTGACTTTTTTAACGAGTTTTTCAACTTTTGGACCCTTGCCGTAATTTCAACTTTGACTTTTTCCACGTTGATATAAACGTTTCGGGGCCAATATGGGGGTCTCAATTCAAGGGCGGAGTCGGGGACAAATTTGGGGGTCATTTTAAGTAAGAGTATTTCATATAAATGGCAGCGATGGCTGCTCGGCCTTCTATCCCGTCCCATGATATAACCTTACTATATACACAAGTATGCCTGTCATTTTAAGAAGATTATTTCATATAAATGGCAGCGAGGGCTGCTCGGCCTTCTCTCCCATCCCATGATATAACCTTACTATATACACAAGTACATCTTGTTTCCCCAAGTGTTAGACTGTTAGTTCAAGTACACAAGTGAGAAATGGGAGTTAAAGCCACTGCAGAGACCTTTACTTGAACATTCATACTGACTAACAATAGGATTTATTAACTGTATAATAATGAGGAAGACTGTTGCATGTGGTTTTATTGCCCAGTTCTTGGGTGTTGGGTTTATTGTATTAGCTAGCCCTTCAAGTCGGATTCCTCTGATATTAGGAGTTTGGGGTTTTGCAATGATGATCTTTGTCAAGCAAGCTAGAAGTCTGGTGAATTCACCAGTCATTACATTATTGATTCAGCGAGCAAAGGGCATCAGTTTCAGATTGCACTCTAGGGGTCACAGGTTGAAGAAGAACTATCTCAGTGCTGTTGTGACTTAGGTGCCATCATGGTTCACTGCCAGTCTAGTAGGGTGTGGTGTCCTGTGTGAATGCGATGTTTATAAGGCTCAATGCGAACTAGAAAATGCATCCTGAAAATGGACCAGATGGTAGGGAGATTAGAAATACTAAGCAACGACAGAAAGTTGTGTTAGGGATCAGTGTGAAATTGAATCTACCATCCAAATGTTGGCATCTAATGAATGGGAGCATGTTTTTGGAGCTTGTATGCATGCTCACAAGAGGAAATATAAGCGGGTGGAGACAAATTGGGTTTCCTATATACTCTGGTCACCAAATTATGGAAAATCTTCAGACCTCTTCTCATTTCGGTCCAACATGTGTGAAGGAGCGACTTCAGAGATTCAGCACCCCTACAAGCCATCTGCAGATTTTTCCGTGTTTGAGGCTAATAAATGGACTCGTTCGATGTGAATATGAGCTCATTCAAGCATGCGGTGCAGACTCTTACGTTGGCACGAATGAAGAAGCCCCTAAAGGGCCAAATTCTCTGTAATCTTTTGTGCTAGTTATGTTGTGGTAGCTTTTTGGTTAAACAAGTATTTTAGGCAATATACATGCCAAGTCTATAGGAATAGGTATGAGTAAGCTGGGCATAACAATTTTTCAATAAAAAGATTCCATGAGCAGCGGGCTGCAATTGTTTTCATTTTCATCTATAACTATCATTCTTTTAAATTTAAATTATTAAAAAAAGGGTGAAATTCTACGCAGAAATCTCTTAAAGCCGACAAGTTTATGGAGAAAGGTTGTTGATGTGATTAAAGGGGAAAAATGAATAGCCCGGTAGGTTAATCAACGAGTCTCGTTAAAGGATTGTTCTACTTGCACTCGCTTCAACAAGGTGGCCATATGAAGACGCTTACTTTTCTCATTTTACTTATTGCACAGAAAAAAGTTCATTACAGTTCTAACTACATCATTAAAATCCATTAGAATACATCCATGTTAACCTGGGGAGGATCTGATAAGCACCTATACCAAAAAATGAAAAAAAGAGCCCAACGAAGCGACCAGGGTAATCCTAGTCGTCGCCCTCAGCTGCTGCAGGAATTTGCAATTTCCGTTTGCTAGGTCAGCTACCACCTTCCACTCATTCTAGGACTCCTTTTCCATGACTTAAGATTTATTATGTTTGTGAGTTTCGTTTTTGTTGATTTGTGTTTTCTGTTGTGTCCTTACTTGTTTATGGCCGAGTTTTAAGAATTCACCCGCAAATCAGAGTTGTTGATTTAAAGAGTTCTTTGATGGGTGGTCTTTGACTGCCCCATGGTTCAGTGATTCACCTAAGTAGCTCTGTAAAAGGAGTCGACACAATTCCTTCTCTTAATTTGGAATTTTCTTCTGCGGTCAACGAGAATGTTAAAATTCTCAAAGAAAAAAGGGTTGATGGGTAAGGTTATCCGCCTTTCCCCTAATTATACTTCTATTTTGGAATGGATTTCTAACAATTAGGTAGATCATGAACTCATTGGTACTTTGTACTGTGGAAACAGATATCATGCTTTTATTGTTGAATGTGAGGACAGAGATCTAATCTTCAGATTTGAGCCTTACTTCATAGACTCCAGGAAAATGTTTCTGGTCTATTTGACTTTGAATTTTAATCCTAACATAGAAATTTTCTACACCTGTTGGGATCAAATTGTCATATCTTCCCCTTTTTTTGGGTATTTTTAAATCTATCAACAAATTGGCCCGCTATATTACCAATTTACATACTAATGAATACAACTTATCATGTGCCAAAATTTGTGTTAGAAATGTATTATGCAAAACTCCCAAAGGTAAATTGACCTGCTATATTACTAGCTTACAGTCCAAGGAATACAACTTATAGCATGCCAAAATTTGTGTTGAAATGTATTTTGCAAAACTGCCAAAGGTAATTTAGCTGACTTGGAGGGTCCAAGTCCTCTTCAGGTTCTAAATTATGAGAAAGTTCCTTTCAAATGTAATTTTTGCGATAAGTATGTGTTTTACAAATTTTTTTCCAAATACTATAATATCTCAACTTCATTCTATTTCATCGTCATCTTCTCAAATTAATAAATAGTAATGAACATTCAAACAAATTCCAAGGAAACACAAAAGGCCTCATTCTAATAGATTTGATTCTCACCAACATTCTCCCTCCAGTAATAAATTTGGAATTTTGCACTCTACAGAAGCAGAGGTCAAGGTTGAATGATTAATTCAATACCCCATTTCGATCACGCAGTTTCATTCTCCCTCTAGAAATAAATTTGGAATTCTGCACTCTACAGAAGCAGAAGCCAAGGTTGAATGATTAATTCAATATCCCATTTTGATCAGGCAGTTCCAGATCTAGTGCAATCAGAGATCATCAATTCACATGTTGAGGAAAAGGTTTCACCTAAGGAAAGGAAAAAAACAGTCTTTTAGAAAAGAAGTAAGAAGTAAAGAAGAAAAATATGTAATCTTTTTTTCTTTTCAAATGTTCTAAAAATTAATCAATTTTATTAACCATTAATAAAATATAGACTAGCAATTTGTCCCAAAAGGTACAAAGAGAAGCCGATAGATTTATGAAGTTGGAATTGTTGGATATATTTTATAGAAGTTTTAAAAGTGCCAAGTATTTTTTCTAAATTAGAAATATATATATATATATATATCTATATATATATATATATATATATATATATTATATATATATATATATATATATTTAATTATATATATATATATTAATTAATTAAAATCTCAATAGTATTTTCAATTTGGGTATTAGTTAATTTTTACACAAACATATGCTTCCACAATTGTAAATATTCTCCAAATTTGATTCATAATCTCCGTGAAACATGCCACATTAGTGCAGTGGAATAAGAGATATTTTAAAGAAAAGTCGAGAAATCTTTCTTTGTATATAAATATATATTTTTTAATATGTTTGAATTTATTTTAAAATGAGCAATTTGTATCGAATCTATATGTGCTTATCCCAAGTAAGATCCATTTTCGATATTCATTCACTTAATTATTCATAAATATTTTTAATATTTTTACTCATTATTTGTTCACAATGGATAGTGCAGATCATTGTCACTCGAAGCTTTGACAAACTGTATAATTCATACAGTTGGGCGGTACTTCTTAAGCAAATGCTATGAACTTTGCAGGGTCTTTACATAAAATTGACTGCACGAGAAATGAGATCCAAAACTGCATTTCTAATTTTTCATTTGCAGGCAAAACAAATAAAGACATTCTCATTTTGCCTTCTAATTTTGTTTACCCCTTATGTATCCCTATGTAGTTGGATGGAGTCATTCTACATTGAGATCTTTGGAACTCTATCAGGAATGAATAATAATGGTGCATCAAGCAAACTTCAAATTCAATTTGGGTAATGCAAAACAGAACAAAAAAACACGACGTTTTCGTTGAAACATACAATTACTGTAAAACAATTTAAGAAAGGTAGAAACAAAATTTTAAAATTATCAGAAATTGAAATTATAATTATAAACAATTATTTTTAGATCTTTAGCCTTCAATCAAAATCATCACCTCTAGATGAGTAAAAAGAGAATATACTTGATGTGAATGACATTGAATAGAAGAAATACACACTAGATATCAATGAATGTTATGTTATCATGAAATGGGTGGTACAATAGTCATACAAAGTTTCTAAAATGAGAACTATCACATATACAATGCACATTTGTCTTAAGCATTATTCTTATATGGCTTTTATCACATATACAATGTACATTTGTCTTGAGCATTATTCTTATATGGCCTTTATGTTCTGGATAGATATAACCTTGCATGAAAAAACACATGTACAAGCAGTAGCACAGTAGAACTCAAAGCTATTAAGATCCCTCGAGTCCTTCATGTTGTACGAGCTAGCATGATACAAATAAGGACAATGACACATAATAGAACAAAACAGAAACAGTTTCAACATATCTTCTTTTTTTGAAAAAAAATGAAATGAAGTGTTGTACTCTAATGTTATTTACAGGTGGGGAAATTCATTTCTGGGTGTCTCCTAACATAGTTACAGCTCATTAAAATTGGGGCCACCGTGACTGTAGCACCTCGACGCAGAAATTGGGAGAAATGAGTGTTGTATCATGCTATAGATTGTGCTGACAATGTGAAGTCTGTTGTGCGCTAAAGAAGGAAAAGGAAGCCCATCCCATCATGCCTCCAATGTGACCATATTCTACATGAGCTAAAACTTCCTAAGAAAAATTGATTCCAAATGGTCATTGTCCTTACAATATATTTTCATATTATGATCTTATATTCACACCATTAAATACAAAGGGTTCGATATCACTATTTTATAAGCGATGTGGTATTTTGGGTGGTTATATCCTCTTTTTTTGAAAAAAAGTGAAATGAAGTGTTGTACTCTGATGTTATTTACAGGTGGGGAAATGTATTTCTGGGTGTCTACTAACATAGTTACAGCTCATTAAAATTGGGGCCACCGTGACTGTAGCACCTCGATGCAGAAATTGGGAGAACTGAGTGTTGTATCATGCTATAGATTGTGTTGACTATGTGAAGTCTGTTGTGTGCTAAAGAAGGAAAAGGTAGCCCATCCCATCACGCCTCCAATGCGACCATATTCTACGTGAGCTAAAACTTCCTAAGAAAAATTAATTCCAAATGGTCATTGTCCTGACAGTATATTTTCATATTATGATTTTATATTCACACCAGTAAATACAAAGTGTTCAATATCACTATTTTATAAGCCATGTGGTATTTTAGGGGTTATATCCTCTTTTTTTGAAAAAAAATAAAATGAAGTGTTGTACTCTGATGTTATTTACAGGTGGGGAAATGCATTTCTAGGTGTCTCCTAACATAGTTACAACTCATTAAAATTGGGGCCATCGTTACTGTAGCACCTCGACGCAGAAATTGGGAGAAGTGAGTGCTGTATCATGCTATAGATTGTGCTGACAATGTGAAGTCTGTTGTGTGTTAAAGAAGGAAAAGGCAGCCTATCCCATCACGCCTCCAATGTGACCATATTCTTCGTGAGCTAAAACTTCCTAAGAAAAATTGATTCCAAATGGTCATTGTCCTTACAGTATATTTTCATATTATGATCTTATATTCACACCAGTAAATACAAAGGGTTTGATATCACTATTTTATAAGCCATGTGGTATTTTGGGTGGTTTCATTAGTATTTTAATTTTAGCACATGTAGATGGTGTGGTGGGGGTTGTATAATTATGTGTTGTGTAAAACAAATTGGTGGCAAGTTGCTAAACAACAGGAGCACAGTAAAAATTTAGAAGAGACAGTTAGTATAGTCTCATCAAAGCTGCGTATGAAAGATGAAGAAATTAAGATTATTAGACAGAGGGCTACAGAGCAGCATGAGGAATGCAAGCCACTGTCATGAAATTGAGTATCTGCAAAAGATTCAAGCAGTGTCAAATCAACCTCAATTCCCATAACAACATTTGTATTGAACCGCTTAACGTTATCACTGAGAAATGTAGCTACAATGCAATCTGATATGTGCTTTAGAACACCCCTGATCACATTATCCAAAACTTGCGAAGGTAAGTCTTCAAAAAGATTTCAGTAAAGAGACTTCACAAGGTCTTTGAGGCTTTTTCTTGACTCATGAAACTTCGCAAGAACCCTGACTATCAAAGATCCACAACATGTATGGGGTTGAACTTACTACATTTTAAGTTTGTTTTTGTTCAAGCATGTATCTCTTGAATGAAATCTTCATGGCATGCACTTTGAAACAAATCAAGTTATTCATGACGAAGAAGTTGTGGTATAAGAACAAATTGTGAATGCACTTGAACACAACATTGTAAACATACTTGAATACAACATTACTATACATATTCAATAATGAATGCACATTAATTGTTCAACATCTATGCAACCTGAAAAACAGAGAATTCCCTTGTTTAAGAGAATCAGGACTACATTGCAAAGATCAAGTTAAAGAGAAACCACAATGGAATTTGGTAAACAATATTTACAGCTTTGTTGTCTCCCAAATCCCAAATCCAAGGAAATATCAGGTCCTTTTATCATTCTTACCATCACATTGAGCACAAAACAACCTTCTGCATTTAGGGCATTTTGACTCTTTTATAACAACAACAGTTGGCTCAGTTGAGCTTCCTACTTCAGGCACATCCTTCAACAAGAGTGCCAAGCAATCCTTGAACGGGCAATAGAACTTCTGAGAACTGGGAATCTCTTTTTCCACCAATATGCCAGGCATTTTTTTTGGAGAGTAAAAGGCATGCAAATAGAGCTTGTTGCTCAATTGTATTGGTCTATTAAGTTATGAATAACGTGTTAGGTAAGACTTTTTTACGAAATTGGTAGCCATGCCATAACAATTTACGATTGTTTGTTTCAAAATACACATGGATCAAAAGGAAATATTACATGGATCAATTGTATTGGTCTATTAAGTTCCTCTGTCTAAGCAAAGGGCACTTCCAAAAATAGGATAATTGTTTTTTATCACAACAGAATTCTGTGCATGAACACCAAATTCAAGGAAATGACTTCACTCACATAGAGAAAATGTCTAAAATTTGACATCAAATTTACTAGCACGTTGGCTTTCATAGATTGACATCTCGAGTCCTGACAACAAATGAAATGTCCATAGGAAAAGCATCCATTATCTGCACAATAGGACTTTATTGATACATGATTCATAAACCTTAGTATTTAAATCAAATTTCAAGAGGATTTTTCAAAATTGAAAAGTACATTTTTTTGTCTGTATTACTGAAATCAAGAAAAGGAACAACCATAAGTAGGGAAGCTAATTCTGTAAATTGTAATGCACCAGAAACTGCCAGTGTCATAAAAGGAACTTTTCATAATTATATAGTCATCCATATCCACAAATTAAAACATATAAAATGCATTTGTACCTAGGAAAAGAATAATAAATATATCTCAAAAAATCCAGAAGTATATGGATATAAAAATGTTTCACAAGGATTTTCATACCAAAAACAGAAAAGAACAGATTCAAAGAACAAGAAGAATTGGATTCATTTACAACTGCAGTTCATTTGATGAATATTTTGCTTGAGTATTAAATATACGATTTTTTCATACAAAAAAAAGTAATAATGGAATTCAAACCCTATGTAATAGATCCATAGCAACTCATACAATAATAGAATCCAATCTCTTATCTCTTTTTCACTGTGAAGCAACGATATGAATTTTAAAAGGCTAACAGAAACAAAACTAAACTGCTATTAAACTCACAGAAAACCAGTGGTCCAGACTCCAAAGCCTTGATGAGTTATAGTCCTCAAATGAAACCTAGCCAAGTAACTGCTTTATGCAGATCTCTTAAGGAAACCTACCCCAGATACGCCGCTGTTGATCTGTCGATCTCACAGAAAAACAATGTTGCAAAGGCTCACAAACACAAACTATAGTCCTTAAGGTGGAAACTCAGCCCAACAGGTTTCTTATTTTTATTGCAAGGAAGCCACAGAAAGGATGAGTTGCAACATCAGAATCAAAGTTAAATGTATTAAAATGTTGCCTCTAGGAGGGGATTAAATTCCAAATACATAGTCACAGAACTGATTAGTTTTAGCTTTTATGCATTAGGAAGAAGAAAACTTCAAATTGCTGCAAAATTGCCAGATAGAAGTCCAATATCTTAACAACCAAGCAGTCATAGAAGTACCTTACAAGTACAACTCCCAAGTGGAAATACAAGTATATGCTTGATCGAATACATTTGCACAATTCTGAGAACCCCAAAAATTCCTATAAATCAAATACAAAGCAGGACACTGGTGGTGCAACTGCTCTTATAAACATACATAGAGGTGAACATCCATCTTCAAATCTCTTGGCTACCTTTAGCATAAATAAAACTAATACACCCATTTTCCATACATTTTAGATGAAAGTAACTTTGATCTGCTCCTGACAGTTCACTTCATGGGCGACTAAGACCACGAAAGCAGATGGTACCATAATTCTTCCCATGTAACCATGAAACATCCCTTTTGAAAACAACGACCAGTGAAAAACTAGAATAAATACATACACAGAAAAGTATTACTTATTTCTTGGCCTTTCTTGTTCCCGCACTCTGTTTTTCACTGTGATCGCTTTCATCCTCATAATTAACATCTTCATAATTATCATCATCATCTTCCTCTTCTTCAGAATCAACAAACCCAAGACGAGCTGCATCTTTTGCCCACTCTACAATATTCTCTACCTCAGATTCTGAGATTCTTTCTTCATCATCAACATGTTCTTCTCCCACATCGTTCAGCCAACCCGAAGAAGAAGAAATCCCTGAAACCCTACTCCTTTCAAGCTTAATGGAATCTTGAACAGAAGTTAGCAGCTTATGCACTTGTTCCTTTTCAGAATCAATTTCATTTTGCTTCACAAAGCCTGTTT
>APFE030431924.1:0-11981 GCA_000404065.3 Pinus taeda | reverse complement strand
TGTTTGTGCTTGTATCTCTATAAATTCGTCAACACAAAAAAAACTATTAGTATAACTTTATACAAATAACTTCTATGATGATTTTAAGCATACATAGTATCCAATGCAAGAATTACACTTCAAATGAATTGAATTCTTGCATAAGTTATCTATCTTAAATTTAATAAAAGTTCACTTATTTTGGTAAATGACCATGACATCCTCAATGACAATGTATTCCTTTTTGTAACCACCACTATTTAATGAATATTCTAACATATTCCATGGGTTCAGAAATCTTAACATTAATATTTCAATTTTACCATGAATATTCCAACACATTCCTTTCCATCATAAAACATGGATTTGTCACTAATTCTAAATATATATTGATTAAAAATACTTATAAAATATGCAAAACACAAACACATACACAAAAAAAATACAATCACAAACATTTGAAATTATATCATAAAGCATAAAATCGTAATTAATTATAAGAATATATCAATTAATAATTTTGATTTTCAAATACTCACATTGAAGAGTGGTGGTTACAAAAAAGAATACATTGTCATTCATGATGTCATGTTCATTTACCAAAATAAGTGAGCTCTTATTAAGTTTAAGATAGATAAGTTATGAAAGCAATCAATTCATTTGAAGTGTAATTATTCCATTGGATACTATGCATGCCTAAAATAATCATATAAGTTATTTGTATAAAGTTATTCTAATATTTTTTCTATGTTCACGAATTTATAGAGATACAAACACAAACAAACAAACCATTACGTTACATAAAATAAAAACACAAATATTTAAAATTTTACCATCATAAAACATGGATTTGTAACTACTTATCAATAGATATTGATTAAAAATATTTATAAAATAATTTGATTCTCAAAGATGTATTGAATAATGATACTTACAAAAAAATCCATAGCCATTCATGATGTTATGGCCATTTGTAAAAATAAATGGAATTTCGTTAAACTAAATCATGATTTGAACATATATAGTTTAATACACATTTAATTAATTGGAACTGTAATTCTTGCATATTATATTTTCTGTGTGTAAAATCATCATAAAGGTGATTTGTATTATGTCAATAGACAATTTGGGAAATGACCTTCCTTTCTTGTGTGCTAAAATTATACACAAACAACATCATAAATAAATAAAGGAATACATTACATAAAATGAAAACACAAACATTTAAAATTCATCATAAAACATAACCTCTAACTAATTATAAAAATCATATCAATTAAATTAAACAACAATTTAAAGATTAATAAGTTAATATACAAATTATGCTCATTATAGAATTATTTTATGACATTACATATGTGTAAAAATATTATACACAACAAACGACCACACACAAACAAAAGCACAACAAATAAATACATAGCTCAAAGTAAAACCACATACATTTAAAATTCTATCATGATAAAACATCAATTTGTAAATTTTATGTTTATTTTCTTTGTATTTATCATAAATATGAGGGCCATTTGCAATCTTTTTAATTTTACATTGAATGATTTGGGTTACAAAAGAATCCATGGTCATAGTCACCTTTGATGTTGTGATTATATGTATTATTGAAAAGTATATATTGATTAAAAGAAATCATGAAAACTTGTGATTTTCAATCATACAAGAATTGGCGATGATTCTTATAGGGAAAACCCACAGACATTGTTACTTGTGTTATTGTCACGGTCATTTATATCTTTACAGTTAATTGACTAAAAATATTTGTGAAATTTTGATTTTATACTAAATAAATTTAACAATTTATAAAATCCACCCATTTTGTACCATAAAAAATTTATTAACTAATATACTAATTATGATCTTACATTTATTAAATTAAATAAAAAATTGATTATAATGTAAGACAAGAATATATTAATTAAGAAATCAAATTAAAGGTTGATAAGGTAACTATATCAAGAGGACGAGATCGGTGTGATGGCTAGGGTTTCTAATTCTTTCCACTTTCCTTATGTAGTCGAGTTCCTTTAGACATTGGATCAATCTTCTGCGTCATTTCTAGGGAATGATCTCACTACACACAGGTCTGATAATGGAGCTTTTTAATGGTTTGAATATTGGTTTTGGTCTCCTGTGCAGGGTTGAAGACACACAATCTGGGCTATCGACAATATCATTTACCAGATCATGGACACAGAGTATTTTCTCACCCCTTGCATATGCGATGGCATAGAAGGAAGCAAAGGACATCACGCTCACAAGTTGGAAATGGATCTGTGAAGGATTAAGGTGACTCTAGAGAATAGATCTTATCCATGTATTCTCTTAGTCAGAAGAGAAATAATGGTCAGATTTGAAGGAAAAAATCTAGCTATAGAAGTGAATATTCCACCTTGAATGCTTCATTTCATAGATCTATTGTTAAAGATCCCGGATCTGGAAATTATCAATCCCCTGAGCACAATAGGTTGTTGAAATTAAGGAGTAGCATTAGATATGGAGAGTCTACTTCGTATTTTCCGAATCAAAATTTTTGTCCATCATAGTGGGTGTGTTTGGTCGTTTTGCCATTGCTTATGAATTCAATACTACCGCGACAATCCCTCTCACTCTTTGTAACTTCACACTTATCCCTTGATTCAACTGAATATATTCATGACTGTTAAGTGCGGGCTCCAAATTTTGGAACTATGGTAGCCTATGAATCCATGAAAAACACAATAATATATGCAAAAAATATGAATCTCAAGCACTATTATGCAGATTCAACAACTTTTGGCCAAAACCAATGGATCTCTTCCATTAGATATTCACAAATTGGACAATAAATTATGAGACTCAACTTTACTCCAGGGTATTTTTCATAGTAAAATTTTCATCATGAGAGGATTGTGAATAGATATTGCAAAAGGTTCCATGGTTCTGGGGCTCTGCGACACTTTCTGTCACCCCTTGGTTCCCAGATTTTCATGCAAGTACAGTGGTAGTATCTAGAATGTCTGTTTCGGTTAGATTGCATAATGTACACAATCGCAAAAATGTGTGGAGGTAGACATCAACTAATGATTGACTGATCATATTATCTTAACACATAATAATCATTACTCGACACAGTTCCTAGATTTTTAGAACACAACATTTAGATGCCGAATATGCTGAAAAATGAGACATCTGAAAAATTCATGTCATGATGCCAAGAAAGCGCCTAAAAGGAAGAAAAAAATAGGAAAATAACACAAGGGATCGATATTTCCACAACACTTACCTAACGAAGAAGAGGATGATGAAGAAATGGGTCCTCCTAGTAATGAAGAAGCTTAAAATCCACAAGGAAACATAGAAAAGGGAGCGTTAATCATGAATTTTTAGGAACTTGAGCACACACACTGAGGTAGGAGATGATCCCTGTAGCAATGGAGACAGGGGGCTTAAAATATCATCATGTATATGAAATTTCCGATTCAGTTAAGGAAGATCCAAGAATGAATGAAGGGACCCAGCTAGCACTTTTAACGACCATTCCTTACAAGGGAGAATAGCGTAAGGTTAAAAAGAAGAAATTGAGAAAAGGGTGACATGTTTACCACTATTTTGAAGTTGTATTTTTGGTCTCTCTGATCACCAATTTTGATTGCCATGATTGAATGCATTGCCAACATCTACAACACGTAAGATTTTTCGTGATGAAAAAAAATATATTAATTAAAAATAATTATAAAAGAATATGATTTTCATATACACATTGAATAGTATAGTGGTGGTGACAAAAAAAAAAACTTTCATTCATGGTGTCATGGTCAGCTATCAAAATACGTGAAATTTTATTAAATTGAAAATGGATAGGTTAATGCAAGCATTCAATTCATTTGAAGTGTATCTCTTCTATTAGATACTATGCATTCTTGAAATCATCATAGAAGTTATTTGTATCAAGTTTATTGACAATTCTTTTAGCGACCTTCCATATGGTATATTATCATGAAAGTTTTTTGCATGTTTTGGAATTCATAGACACAGAAACACAAACAAGAGCAAAGACAAACAAGTAAATACATTACATAAAATAAAAACACAAACATTTAAAATCCTATCATCATGAACCACCCATTTGTAACTAATTATAAATACTTATAAAATAATTTGATTCTAAAATATGCATTCAATAATGATACTTACAAAAAAATTCCATGGTCATTTGCAAAAATAAATGAAATTTTGTTAAACTAAATCCTAATTTTAACATATATAGTTTAATACACATTCAATTAATTGGAAGTGTAGTTCTTGGATATTATATTTTTTCTTAGAAAAATCATCACAAGTGTGACTTGTATCAAGTCAATAGACAATCTGGGCAATGACCATGGATAGAACATATTCTAACAATTTGGGAAATGACCATCCATATGGCATATTCTAATGAAATCTTTTCTCATGTTCTAAAGTTTATACACAAACAAGAGCATAAAGAAACAAACACATACATTACCTAAAATAAAAACACAAACATTTAGAATTCCATCTTCATAAAGCATCAGCATGCAACTAATTATAAAAAATGATTAATTAAAATATAATGTTAATTGAACAGTGCTGCTTACAGAAATTCAAATTCATTCATGATGTTGTGGTCAATTGCAGAAATATTAGATTTTATTAAATTACAATTACAATTTAAATATTAATACTTTAATATACAAATTCTACACTTTGGAAAAGTAATTATTGTATACGATATTACATATGTGTAAAAATATTATACACATACAAACATAAACAAACAAACATAGGCAAATAAGAGAACAACAAAAAAATGCATAGCATAAACTAAAACCACATACATTTAAAATTTTATGACCATAAAACATTAATTTGTAAATTAATTTTTAAATTCTATGTTTATTTTGTTTATATTTTATCATCATCAAGAAGGGATTTTGATATATTTTTAAATGTGCATTAAATGATTGTGCTTACAAAAGAAAAAATTGTCATAGTCACTTGTGATGTTGTGATTATTTGTATAGTTAAAAAGTATATATTATTTAAAAGTAATCATGAAAACACATTATTTCAGACATACAAAAAATGGCGATGATGCTTACAAAGAAAATCCAAAGCCATAGCTTTTTGTGATATTATAACAAGTTACAAATTCCACTCTTTCTGAAGCTTAAAAAATTAATTAACTAATAAATTGTTTATTGATTTTTTTTAAACTAGGGTTGTTCATTCATTATTAATATCAGTTTATTTAAAAAATTATTGAATTTATAAATTTATTTGAAGGAGAAAAATAAAAAGACATAATAAAAAGGAAATACCCACAATAACCATAATCACAACAGAAATTCCTCACAGATAGTCATGACCATAGTTATCTTGAGGGCGTAGAGAGAGAGAGGGGAAAGCCCTTCCCTCAAAATAAATACAAATTTTATTAATATGGTGTTTGATCTTTTACAAATTATAATATAAATTACAAATATATAAATAAATTTCAATCTGAATCATCTTCATTCTCCAGTCTCCATCTCCCTACAAAAACATTAGAAAACATATATTAATAATAATATATGGAGGAAAATAATTATAATGTTAAAATTTTGTAAAATGATTTACAATAAAATGAAGAAAAAATAAAATAAAATTTATCACTTTATTATATGCACTAAGAAGGATTAAAATGGGTTTCACCTAATATTTATCGAGATCTTAAGTTGAAAATCTAAATATAAGAGATTCTAAAAGTTAAACAAGAAACTAAATAAAATATAACGAGACTATTAAATTTTCTTAAATCCTTTCATTAAAATTAAAACTAAAGTATAAATCTAAAATTAAAGAAATAAGACACATATATCAACTTAATATCATTCAATATAGCCATAAAGTTGTTGTTCTCTTCCATAAATGTGATTTATTAATAAAACATTTAATAAAAAAAATAATAATGATTAATTAAAAACTGACTTGCAAGTGTGGAATTTCTCAAATTACTTATCCCATCATCCAATAATGGCCAATGGTGAAGTATACTATCCTACTTCATTCCCCTCGATGAAGAAAGTGGGAAATTCCAATGATGTCCCTTAGGAGATCCTACCCCCCATGAACCTAGTAGAGCCATCGGGCCTATGTATTTTTTTTTCTAAGTAAAACTAATCTATTAATAAAAACATAATGTACAATGAGGCATCAGCCTCTACGGGACCAGGTCAACCATCTGACCACTTTAAACAACAAGATTTGAAGACTAGACTGCCCCATATGGGGAAACCAGTCCGAGAACGAGATAAAATTTGATTCATTCTACCCACATAGGGGCAACCATTACAAAACTCAAAATTTACTAACAAGAAGACTGTAAAATTCAAAAAGGTCTACCAAAATTGGCCACTGCAGAATTCAAAAACACTGGCCAGTATTAACCATTAGAAAACTAGAAAAACAAAACTCAGATCCCTAACAAGACACGTGACCTGTAGCATGCAGCTACAAGGTGTCTTACGATGGTGGATTTTCTTCCACGATCAGACACCAACCATAATCTTCAGAGTTAGTTTCCGTTGCATGTCTGCCACCTGCATTGTCCTAAGGCTCCTAGTCATCCACTTGTATTCCTTTGTCTTTGCAGGTGTTGTTGCCTCCTGGAGTCTTCTGTCTGCTGTTGGACGAATTGTCCATTTCTATTGGTGGGCGGCTGGAGCTTGGATCCCCCTGGATATTGACAATCAAAGGAGAGGCTTGGTGCATCTCTTGGTTGTGTTCTAGAACAACACATGAGCTAGGGAGTTCCTGGAAGTCCACTGTGACTGTGACGATGATTACTGACCGGTCCATGGAGCAGAGAAACCTGAATTGAGCCTACTAGGATGTAGCAGAGAAATCTGTGTGCTGGTTGGTTCCACTGGCACACTGAGCCTCACGGGAGCTAGCTCAACCTCGGCCGCTATGAGTATCATGATATCTCCCCTAGAAGTGGGAAGAGGAAGGGTTGGGGGGTTGGGAGGCTGAAGGGGAAGTAGAAGTAGATGGAGGCGAAGATGGGGCCGAATCGCATTATGACGACTGCCACCTTGCCTATTTCGCATACGATGGTGTTGCCACATGATTCTCTAGGTTTGAAGCTGCAACGAGGAATGAGCCAGAGGAGCAGGGAATGGTGTAAGAGAAGCAGAAGGAAATTTGAGTTGAATAGGTGAAGTCAAGTTCGGGCCAGAGATAGGGGCCAAGACCTCAATTTACAGGGCACAATGGAGGGAATGAGAGAAGTGCACACCATTGCCCATGTTGATGCAGTAGAGGAGTCTCCAACATCTACCCGTAGCAGTGCAAAGGCTAGGCTCTGCAGCTACAGGGTGGCAAGTGCAGCTCAGAGGTCAAAGGGGAAATTGATGAGGGTATGGCTCCATGGATCTATTATGGCAGGGGATGTCTCGATCCTCCCAGTGTGATGATGGCACTGGCCGAGGGAAAGTGTTCTGCATTAAATTCCCATAAGGTAAAGAGCAAGTTACCATGTGGTTCTGCCACCTGCATGTCCTGCGGCACGCCTGACTTAAATGCTTATCTACCATCCACATCTGGGGATCAGGCCTATGTATGTTAAGACTCTTTACTTATAAATTTTTATTCCCAATTCTTGATTTGTTCCATGTTATTCTATCGTAGGAATTTTATGCCTCAAGATGGCTCTGCCACTAGAAGGTCTTAGCAAGGATAAGGGGTTGTGTTTGGGCTTCTCCACTCTTGTTGAACCATTCATGTCTTCCATAGGCCTATCATCCTTTTGGTTCTTTCCATCCAAATGGATGGACTAAGGACCACAACATCATTATCTTATGTCGAGATAGTCACAACAATTTAAGTCTCTAAACCAATTTATCCTATCTAACGTAGATTGTTGACTCGACTAGAGAGTTGATCGACTTTATAATATCAATTCTATAATTGTTTGGGATGGTCAACTAAGTGGTCTAGCCCCTCGAACATCTCCCCTACCCTTCAGTCCTTCTCTGTGACAAAGAAGAGAAGATTCAGAGACTTATAAAATTTGTACAAAATTTGATACACCATAAATTAAAGAATGTAAATTCTTATAATGAAATACAAGTTTGTCTAGAAGTGTGGTTGGCTAATTAGGAGATCTAGTTTCATGGTCAATGAGAACCTCTTGAATTACATCTACAATATTTAAAATGTGAATTCCTCTTCTTTTTCGTTCCCTCGGTATTCGATTGGAACATTCAAATTCAATTTCCTGAGTGTGATGTTGTTGTTCAGAACGGAGACCACATCCTAAAAGCTTGGCTCATAGAAAGTAAATTTATGTTGTGAGAAAGATGATCGAGATGATTGTGCTATTGTAGGAGTTGGTGTGGAAGTCATATGGAATTTTGTTTGATAATTAGCTGGTGCAAGCACCTGAAGATGTTGATCAAATATAGACCATTTTCATACAAATATACTTTCATGGGCATTAAATTATTTCAAATATTGTACCTTGTCAGCCATTGATATGTTTCCTCACAATTGTTGATGAACTAGTAATTGATTTCTAATTGTTTCACGTCATTAACAGTTCCATGACAATAGTCAATAACATTGGTAGATTCTACATTTACTCTCTTCCCTTCTCTAAACCGCCATATCTCCTCATGTTGTAGTTGGGATTAATATTTTTCTCCTTTAAAACATAATTTTCATGGGTAGACTTTTCTGGTGTTTGAGTTACTTGTTGGGAGAACAATTTTGAGTATATTTAATCAATATATATTGATAATTAGTTATAACTCCATGTTTTATGATGGTACAATTTTAAATATTTGTGTTTTTATTTTATGTAATGTATTGGTTTGTTTGTTTGTGTTTGTATCTCTATATATTCGTGAACAAAAAAAAAATATTAGAAAAGTTTTATACCAATAATTTATATGATGATTTTAGGCGTGCATAGTATCCAATGCAAGAATTACACTTCAAATGAATTGAATGCTTTCATAACTTATCTATGTTAAATTTAGTAAGAGTTCACTTATTTTGGTAAATGAACATGACATCATGAATGACGCTGTATTATTTTTCTACATTTTAATCAATTTTCTTACTTAATTCAATAATTGTAAGATCTTAATTAGTGTATTAGTTGATTAATTTTTTATGGTACAGAATGGGTGGAGTTTATAACTTGTTAAATCTGTTTAGTATAAAATAAAAATTTCACAAATATTTTTATTCAATAAATTGTAAGATACAAATGACCATGACAATAACACAACTAACAATGGTTGTTTGTTTTCCTTACAAGCATCATCACATATTTTTGTATGTTTCAAAATCACAAGTTTTCATGATGGCTTTTAATAAATATATATTTTTCAACAATACAAATAATCACAACATCACATGTGGCTATGACCATGGATTTTTTTGTAACCAAAATCATTCAATGTAAAATTAAAAATATATCAAGTGGCCCTCATATTTATGATAAATACAAACAAAATAAACATAAAATTTAAAAGCTCATGTTTTATGATGATAGAATTCTAAATGTATGTGGTTTTATTTTAGGCTATGTATTTATTTGTTGCGCTTATGTTTCCCTGTGGTTGTTTGTTTGTGTATAATATTTTTACACATATGTAATATCATATACAACAAATACTTTTATAATGAGCATAATTTGTATATTAACTTATTAATCTTTAAATTGTTGTTTAATTTAATTAATATGATTTTTATAATTAGTTACAGGTTGATGTTTTATGATGAATTTTAAATGTTTGTGTTTTTATTTTATGTAATGTATTCCTGTGTTTATTTATGTTGTTGTTTGTGTATAATTTTAGAACACAAGAAAGGAAGTTCATTGCCCAAATTGTCTATTGACTTGATACAAATCACCTTTATGATGATTTTACACACATAAAATATAATATGCAAGAATTACAGTTCCAAATAAATTGAATGTGTATTAAACTATATATGTTCAAATTAGCATTTAGTTTGACAAAATTCCATTTATTTTTGCAAATTATCATAACATCATGAATCGCTATGGATTTTCTTGTAAGTATCATTATTCAATGCATCTTCGAGAATCAAATTATTTTATAAGAATTTTTAACCGATATATATTGATAATTAGTTACAAATCCATGTTTTATGATGGTACAATATTAAATATTTGTGTTTTTATTTTATGTAACCTATTGATTTTCTTGTTTGTGTTTGTATCTCTATAAATTGTGAACACAAAAAAAAGTATTAGAATAACTTTATACAAATAACTTCTATGATGATTTTAAGCATGCATAGTATCCAATGCAAGAATTACACTTCAAATGAATTTAATGCTTGCATAACTTATCTATGTTAAATTTAATAAGGGTTCACTTATTTTGGTAAATGAACATGACATCATGAATGACAATGTATTCTTTTTTATAACCACCAGTATTCAATGTGTGTATTTGAAAATCACAACTATTTTTAATTAATATATTCTTATACTTAATTTCAAATTTTTGTTTTATGATAGAATTTCAAATGTTTGTCATTATAGTTTATTTTGTGTATATGTTTGTGTTTGTGCATATTTTATAAGTATGATACACAAATTAGGCAAGAGGATTATAGGATTATAGGATTATAAGTAAGTGGATTTGATTGAATTTATAGGGTTATAAGTCAAATAGATTTAATTGAATTTATTGTTGGTCGAGTATGTTCTAAATTATTTATTATAACAAGATTACTATATGTCAATTTCAAGCTACAATTTAAGTAGAAATAGGTTCTGCATTTTATGTTTTACTTTGAAACTACTAATTTTTTACTTTAAAAACAAATAAATGTTATTTTAAAAATTAGTTCTTAATGTTTTCCTTTACTATCAACGATTAGTTGTTTCTAACTTTGAAATTGTCAATCTTTTACTTCAAATATTTTTAAATTAAACTTCTAATTTTTTACTTCCATTATTTTCAAATTTACAAATTTAAGAGTTAATTATTTTGGTTTTCTTTTTTTATTTAAAGTTACCTTTCTTTTACCTTTCTTTTTGTTTGTGGAAATTTAACGAATCTAATTAATATTCTGCGTTCTAAATATAGTTAAATTTTTGTTTTTTTGGATAAACTTTTGCCTTTGCGTTCTAAATGTAGTTAAATTTTTGCTTTTTTGGATAAACTTTTGCATTTTTAGGTTGTTGTAATCCTATTTCTTGAATTCAACCCTAACAACCCTAACATTTAGTGAAGAGCTGATAGAGTAATACGAATACGAGCAGTTTATTCATAGCCGTTAGTCGTTTCCTCGTTGAAGGCAGATTTCAAAATAGCAATCTGTCTCAATTGTTTCAAGATGTGCCCAATTGTTTCAATACGTGATGTTCGACCATAAGTCAGATTGAATCAGATTGAATCTATGAAGGTCGTGTGTTAGATCCACAATGTTGTTGCCTCTGTATCTGCATCTTATCTTTTTTGGGAGAGGATCGTGTGTTGGATCTACAATGTCTTTGTCTCTATATTTTATTTTGAGAGGGCTTACTGAAGAAGGAGGTGGAGGTGGTGGTGGTGGTGGAGGTGAAGTAGGTGGAGTTAGAGGAGGAGGTGGTGGAGGCGGAGGAGGAATTGGTGAAGGTAGAGGTTTTTGAGGAGGTGGTGGAGGTTGAGGTGGTCGAGGAGATGGAGGTGGAGGAGAAGGAGGTGGTGGAGGAGGAGGAGGAAGCATAGGTGGTGGACGAGGTGGTGGAGGCGGAGGGAGTGGAGGTTGGGGAGGTGATGGAGGATGAGGTCGTGGTGGTTGTGGTGGTGGTGGCAGAGGAGGAGGAGAAGGTGGTGGAAGCGAAGGTGGTAGAGGAGGTGGAGGTGGAGGTGAAGGTGCAGGTAGAGGAGGAGGTGGTTAAGGTTAAGGTGGTGGAGGAGGTCGTGGAGGTTGAGGTGGTGGAGGAGCTAGAGGTGGAGGATGAGGAGGAGGTG
>APFE030431907.1:0-10116 GCA_000404065.3 Pinus taeda | reverse complement strand
GGCATTTGGCCCCCTTTTTTAGGTCTTCTTCTTTGGTATTTTTATATTATGATTTTTGGTTATTGGGGATATTTTGGTTTTAGTTCCTTCAGCCTCAGAAGTATGTAAGGCTTTTCTAAATATTGGTCTTTCTTAATTTATTATGATTATAATAATGCACTCTTGGATTTATATAGATGTATATATACATATAGAGATTATCTCAATAAAATATTAAAATATTCAATAAACAATCTCATTTACTTTTTAAACTAACCTATTAAGATTAGTTTTTATTAATTAGTAAATTTAATAATTTTATATACACAATATTATTTCAATAGTAATTAGTATAATTTTATAAACAAAATAGCATACCTTTAATAATCAATTCATATATAGTTAGTTAATAATTTATCAGCTTATTACCTTTAACATTATAAAATTATTCATATTTAATCCTAACATCCCATTATTATTTTATGTAACCCCAGTTATTTATTTATAGGAATTATTATTTTATGTAACCCTAGTTATTTATTTATAGGAATTCATTCCCGCAAATAATAATTTTCAATAACCATTAATTTTACTCTAAATGTTATTCATTTAGATAAATAAATTATGATTCTATTCATAGTACCTAATTTTGTTTAATTCTAGAAATAAAATATTAAACTTAATATTCATAAATAATAATAATATTAAATTTATTTTTTTAGCTTGGGTCCTAGAGTCAAAAATAGTTGTTATGTGGTCCTGGAGTCAAAATAGCCGTTAGGTAGCCGGTGGAGTCTCTTCTCAGTCTATTTAACTTGCTGGGCCTGATCTGCTTCTTCAACTTGTCCTGACGATGAACCACACTTGTTGGTTCGAAACGCGTCGACAAATGTCTTTTTCATGTGATTTACGCTGAAGCTCTTCTTATAAAAATTGAAAGATGTTGTATATTTTACTAAGTTGGACTTAAGGAGTGGTTATCATCAAATTATAATCACTAAAGGAGACATATGCAAGATAACATTCAAAACAAATCAAGGTTGGTTTGAATGGCTAGTTATCCCCTTTGGTCTTTGTAATGCTCATGCTACCTTCATGTGTGTGATGAACAATGTATTAAGGCCTTTTCTAGATGATTTTGTGATAATCTACTTAAATGACATCTTAATTTTTAGTAAATCTCGTGAAGAACATGTCATGCATGTCAAAAACATACTTAATGTCTTGAAGAAAGAACAATTGTTTTTAAAGATGTCAAAGTGTGAGTTTGGAAAAACTTCTTTAGTTCACTTGGTTTGGATTGTTGGAGGAGGTGAGTTGAAAATAGACCCCTCCAAGGTTGATGTCATTTTGAATTGGCCAAAGCCCAAAAGTGTTACATAGGCAAGAAGTTTTTGGGAGTAGCCTAATTTTGAGAAAATTTATTTATATTTTTTCTTCTATCACATTTCATTTTCATGCATTGACAAATGTGAAAAAGGTTTTTCAATGGGGAAGGAAACAAAAAAACCGTTTGATGCATTAAAGGAAAATATCAGTTCAGCCCTTGTACTTGCATTTCCATACTTGATAGGGTAATTTGAGATACATACTGATGCAAGGGACTATGCCATGGGTGCATTCCTCATGCAACATGGTAAGATCATATGTTTTCATTCATAAACTTTTAATAGAGCAATGACTAATTATCCTACATATGATAAGCAATTGTATGCATTGGTACAAAGTGTGAAAAAAAGGAAACATTACTTGATGGGTAGGGAAACAATCACTCATACTAATCATCATCAATTGCAATACATGCAATCACAAGAAAAGATGCAACAGGAAAGGCACTTTTGATGGATGGGTTTTCTTCCATAATTCTTCTTTGTAATAATGTATAAGAAAGGTATCTATAATAAAGTTGCTGATAGGGTTTCTAGGCCTATTGTTAGTGCAACCACTATAATTAAGAATAGTTATATTTTGCATGAAAGTTATGATGAACAATATGCTTTAGATAGCGATTTACAAGATTTATATGCGACTTTGAGTAAAGGGAACCAAGTAGAGGAATTAGATTACCATATGCATGACAACTTGTTTTACCAACTTGGTAAGCTTTGTATTACATAGGGAGAGAGATTCAACATCATAAGAGGAGCACATAATTCTCTTATTGTTGGTTATTTTAGTGTAGGGAATACAGTGGCACAATTATAGAGTTATTTTTATGGGCCTCAAATGCTTGAAAGTGTGTCACGATTTATTAAACGATGTTCATTATGTGTTGTGAGTAAGCCTAGAAATAGAAAGTTGGGATTGTATACACCACTTCCAATACCTTCTCGTCCATGGGAGAGTTTTTATATGGAATTTGTAGGAGGTATTGCTATGTCCAAAAGAAGTCGTGATTATCATTATATAGTTGTGGATAGGTTCAGAAAAATGTGTATTTTAATGCCATGTAAAAAGAAAATTACAGTCGAAAAGACTGCTCAGTTTTTCTTTCAAAATGTATGGGTGAATTTCGTATTACCCACATCCATTGTTAGTGATTGAGATTCTTTCCTTGTTGGGAATGTTTGGTCAAGCTTGTGGGGATTCATGGACACCAAATTGAAAAAGAGTACAACATTTCATCTGCAAACAGATGGTCAAACAAAGGTAGTGAATAGAATAGAGGTACGTCCTCTTCATTTATATTGCAGCAAGCATCGTAAGTTGGGGGACATTTGCACTATATTCATCATGCTTACATCTTGGCTAAGCTCTCTTCAACTCAAACATCACCATTTGAAGGACGTTTGGGATACTTGCATAAGTATCCTTTAACCTTTATTTTTGGGAAATATGTTGCTATTGATGGTCATAGTGACATAGACAAAGCTAAAAGGTTTGTTGAACAAATCCAATTGGTACATCAAACAGTTCAAGAGCAGCAGGAAAAGAGTCAATTCAAGTACAAGACAAGACATGAAAAGGATCGTGTAGATCGTAGTTTTCAAGTCGGTGATGAATTTTGGCTTCACATTAGCAAAGAAAGGCTCTAAGGAGAAAGTGAAAAACTAAAACCAATCTGATATGGTCCATTTAGAATTTTAGAAAAGATTGGTGACAATGCCTCGAGATTGGGTTTTCCTTCATATATGAAAATTTATGTGGTTGTTAATGTTCAAAATTTAAAGTTATATGAGCGTCATTTGATTGAAGATCAAGGAGAAAATGGTCAAACTCCTTCCATTGAGGATTTCTCTCTTGAATTCCTTGAAGAACTACAACGAAACACCATTCTTGACAAAAGAACAAGGACTTCAAAATGATCGAACATGGAGTACCTTCATGTGGGGCTCAAGGGAACAAATCCAAGCAAAGCCAAATGGATCAGGATGAGAAAGGTGAGGGAATTGAACCATCATCTACTTCTGAACTGAAAGTGATATTTTGGGGGCCAAAAGCTTCTAGTGGGGAGGGGTGATCCAGTGCTAAAAAATATGCTCAAAAATGAAAGTTTTCATAATGGCTCAGAAATGGAACGACTGGATAGATCTCATTATTATAAATCTAGTGCAACTTGTTTCGTAGAAAACATATGCCATATGCTCCCAAAAAAGAACTCCAATTTATTTTGGAAACAACTAAATTTTAAAAATAAGTCAGTGCAGGGCTATTGAGTTAGCAGTCTGTACAACTGACTAGGCCTGCTAACTTGGCAAGGTAACTGGGTTCCATGGGCCAATAGTAGCGTGACACTTGGCAAGTTTCTATTGGCACTGACTAAGTCGAATTCAATTAGAGGATGATTGTGGTGATGCAGACCAACCACAAGTTTCCACGTGGGCCAATAAGAGGTTGCCACGTGGCACCTCGGTGGCCAATTTTTTTATTATTAAGGGTTGAATACACCTCTAGGGAAGTCAAACATTAGACCTCATCCAAGCCAACAATGGCCTCCACCATTAAACCACACATGTGGGTTGTTTTATGAATGACACATTTGTAATTTAAATTTCTTTGTCCCACATAATGTTAACATAATGTAACTACCAATCTAACCTCTGCCATGTGGATGGTCTTTGCGGAGACTGCAGCCATGACCACTAGGCCTAACCACTAACCACTAACCACTAACTACATCATTATGACTAGTTTCTAATCTCTAAGCTTTGGAATCATTAAACTTAACCATGCCATTCCAAACCATGCCCTAAATCTGCCATGTGACTGGCACGACAGACTGTGATTGCTGAGGGAAGACCGTCAGTGGAGGGAGCCAGCGACAGGGGTGAGCCCTAGGTCTTATGGGACCTCATTAGATCAGTTTCATGCACAAAATAAGGTGAGCCAAAAAGAGTCCCAAACTTCACCCCAACCTGATCATATGGTTCTATGTGGCCAAAATTTAAGGAACTTAGGTCTTAAAGGTGCCCTGATCCATCCTAGAAATACGACCATTCAACAGGAATCGTGTCAGCTTTAGTGGGCAGTTTTCATGTTCTGGGTGCTCAAGCCAGGTTTGGGTCAATTTGTGGCAAGATTAGATGCAAAATTTTGGAAAAGAGAGAAAGATGGATAACTTTCTCAGTTTTTGGTCTTTCTGGGAGCAGAAAGAAGCTAGATAGTATTTTTTGACAACTTTGAAGCTAATGGAGTTTCTTTTGAAGCCTCTTCATCATTGTAACATGTTGTAATCACTAGTTTTATGAGCATAATGATAGAGGCCCAAGCGTTCGAAGCTGGACCAATAGACGTAGCCCAGGAGGGGTGAACTCCTTCATCACTTATTGTTTCTTGTTTATCGTTATGGTGGTATTGTTTACATTATTTTGCAAATTGTGAAGTTTAAATTCATGGTTTATGTGTTTATGAATTTAACATAAGAGCCTCAAAACTAAAATATAATCACTTGAATTTTTTTGGTTGGAAGCCAAAAAATAAGAGGAAATGAAAAAACATGGTAAGGTCTCAACCTCTTGGATTGATTTTATTGCTGCACTTAGAAGACAAGTTTATCCATTAACTTATATGCAGAAGGATATTATGCATTGGCAGTATTTTAGGCAATTGAGAGGTCAAAGTGTGCAAAGTTATAGCAAAGAGTTAGAACAAGATCATTAATATTAGGTGTAGATATGTCATCACAGGACTATTTAAATATTGGAGGTTTAAACAATTATTTAAGGTATACTATCCTTATGTTAAATCCTACAAATTTAGATAAGTTTTGTGTTGACGCAACATGTCTTGAAGCAAGAGGGAAAAACATTTCACAATAGGGTACAAAAAAGCCATTTAAAAGTGGAGAGAAAGGAAACGGTAAATTCAAAGGGAAAGGAAAGAAGAATGCATCCATCAAGAAGGAATGAGAAAAATTAACATGCATCCATTTTTCCAAGTAGTTTCATGACGAAGACCATTCTTGGAAGCTTCATCTTGAGATGAAGCCCAAGAAGTTTAACAACAAAGGAAAGCAAAAGACAACTGGAAGCACTCAACATGATTTAGGATCTGATTCGGGTGATGAAACCAAAATCACAACCATTGGGATAAGAGGTAAGGACTCCATTGCTAGCACTAGTACTTCAAATAATCACAATAAAACTCCAAATGAAAAGAAGAGGATATGACTTTTCCATATCAGGGTAATCTCAAAACATAACAAGATTAATAGTATTTTTGATAGTTTCTCTCAAGCCAGCCTCATCTTTGAAAACATTGTCAAAACATTGAACTGGGAAACTATTCCACATCATAGGCCCTATCCTTTAGGTTTGGTGTGTGACAATGCATAGTTGCAAGTAACTAGAAAGAGTAAACTGAAATTCGTTAATACTGCAAACTTCATAGATGAGGTAGAGCTTTATGTAGTGTTATTGTACATATGTGGTATGATTTTGGGAAGCCCATACCTTCATGACGTAAAATATATATTCTATCACAATGAAAACAAATGACATTTGTTTAAAGATGGTGTAGAGCACATTGTTAGAGCCCATCGCAAGAAATTAAACCTTTCACTTGTGAATGTGGGGAAAATGAAGAGACTTGTTAACTCTAGCAAGCATTTTGTGCTTCTAATTATCAAATCCACTAATGATGTTCTTAATGAAGCTTATGAAGGCTGTGACACAAGATTGAAATTTGATTTGGTTAAGGTTGTTAACCAGTATGGTGAGATGTTTCAGGAACCCAAAGGATTGCCTCCCAAGAGGGGAATCCAACATGAAATTCAATTGCAACAATATTTTTGTCTTCCTAACATTGGCATGTACATGATGTCAGTGATGAAAAGTGCAGAAATGGAAAAAGCAGTGTTTAGTCAATTTGTTGTTCATAAACTATAAGCATAAATTATTGGATAGAGTAGGTAAACTGATGAAGTGCAAGTGCATTGTATGTGCTATAAGTGTTTTATGTCGTTGAGGAGATTTTGTTATCGTTATTTAACTTAATGACAAACTCTAGAAATAGTGTTGAGATGATGTTATTACCTATGCTAGGATGTTATTTCTAAGATTTTATTGTTAATTGATTATCCTAAATGTTATCTCTCGAATTAGTTTTGATTGAATTGAGTTATTAGAATGGTTGGATAATGATGTTAACTCTTTTCAATGAATATGTTAAGTTAATCTTCTTTTCGACTTAACAATTGTTTTTGGATTTTTAATGTTGCAGCTAAATAAAGCTAATTTATGAAAGCATGAATGATACAAAGAAAATCCTAATTTATCAAATTAGAAATGAATTGTGCTTGAATTCAGAAGCTAAGAAACATTTTCACTCTTGAGCTATGAAATCACTAAGCTATGCTAGGCAAATGAATGAAACGAAATTACTTAGTCTATGATACGTATCAAGAAAACAAAATGACTGATTTTATGCTAGTTATTGAGCAAATGAAATGAATGATACAAAAATCAATCAAGTGAACCTAGTCATGAAATTCATTGAACTCCATCTTAAAAACATAGAAATAGTGCATCCATGAATTAAATCTATGAAATAACAAAAAGGAAAATCTAATTACTGTAAATCAAAGACCTGTTCCACATGTAGGGGACCTCCCCAAGGAAGTCAGTCACCTTAGATCAACAACACATAAAAAAAAATATATGAAACAACAACTTTCTATTAAGTGAAAATGAATTCTACAGGATGCTTCAAATTACATGTGGTGGCACATCGGTTACACAGAGCTGCCATTGTTTTTATAGAGTCTTTTGTTAGCAATACGAGAAATTTAACCATATAAGAATTCACTATAATCCTTATAAAAACTTAATCATATCGCTTATTTGTCAATTTGCTATTGAAAAAGTAAATCAATTAAATCTATTAAAACTTGGACTTTGTTCCAACGCGCTATCTTGCTGTTGAATGTGATGGTTGACCGTGTTGTAGTAGGTATCTACTGATGAATTAGCTCAAGTAAATAGGAAGAAATCCATGAGATGATCATTCCCTATCTATGCATATACTCCTTTGTTGAGCTGGCACACTTGAACCTTGTCAACAATGGAAGTGGCTACATATTTGTGGATTAGTTGCAGAATCAGGTCAATTATGTAGCTACATGTAAACTTTAATAAAACAATAAGGAATATTGACAGAATATGAAAAATAGGACATATGAATGTTTACATTATCAAAAACTTATATTTATTTCATTTATTTGGATGATAGTGATAGGAAAAAGGAGGTAAATATGGACAAAAATATGTCAAGATAAAGTAGTTCTTGGACTCTACATTCACCCACACTGGAGGTTTTGTTTGTCCTCATCCAACACAAAATTGTCATTTTTCTGTATGTCTTCAGATACCTTCACCAACACATCCAGGTTTCACTTTATTCTTCTTCTTGGGAGTTGCTCCATCGTTGGTTTCCTCACAAGGATATTGTACTTTACGTTAATGACTTCTCTTTTTATGGCCTTATTTTATTTCTTCAATTTATTCTTCTTTGTATGCCATAGACTTAAGTGAAGAATAAGGTTATCAATTTTGGCAATTTGAATTCCATTTTGTGCCTTTAACCTTTCATTTTCAGTTTCAAGGTACCTGTTTAATGTCTCGAGCTCAAAAATTTATTGTTTCAAGACATTAGATGTTAGAGGTTCTTTTGGCTAATTAAAATGGTTGCTTCCTTCTTTTGGGCTCTGAATTGATCCTTTGGCCCCTGCTTCCTTTCTGTCTAATTATTCTATGTAATCATAGATTTCTTGCTGAACAAGATCAATACCTGGGCTTTGTACTGAACTCCTTAGAGGTGAAATGAAGGGAGGTGGTGTTACCCTTGCTGATAGTCTTAGTGATTTTGTTGGAGAGTTCTCAAGATCTCTAGACTACTCTTTTGACTCAAGATCAATATGGTCTGCAACTTTTGATGCTTCTTCTTTCACTGTGTTCAATTTGGTGTTTCTTCTCAAACATGTGGTCGATATTCTTTGAATTGTGTTTTCCTTATATTTTGGAATTTTTTTCTAAGGCATAGTTTTTACTTGGGATTAAACCTCTGTTTTCTTGTCGACTTTCTTTCTTCTAAGACTTTCTATGTTCGGTTTTTACAAAATTTCTACAATTGGTAGATCATCCTCTGACAATTCTTGTTGATGTTGTGCTACCTATTCTATTACTATCTCAATTTTTCACTTTCTTCCCCTTAGGGTTTTTCTACTACTTGGTTGTTCATGTGTTTTCTCTTCAAATTTATTTCTCACTAGAAAATCTTCCCAATTATAACCTATGCTTTGAAGATGAAACTGAATCAAAATTTTTCCTAACCCATTATGGTACATTGTGTTGTCTATAAGTTGGATTTTCTTCTGAACACTTTCTGACATTTTCTTAAGGCTATGCAATAGAACGTATGGGAGATTCATTTGATGTTTTTCAAGGAAATTCATCAATGGCCTAGTGTGATAGAAAAACATACACCCAAATCAGCCTTCAGAAGTAAAAATTTATGAAGGATAAGGAGAAAATTTCTCCACTTAATTTTTAGGGCAAAGCTAGGAATACCTTTTCTCGAATATAGTAGTATCCATGTTTCCATTTTTTACGAAAATTTTCGAGTCTTCCGATTTTATTCCTCTATTCTTGAACCACTTTTCTCCAACTCTGAATAGTCTGGTGTCTTTCGCAAACACGGACTCTGTCACTGCGAACTTGACATCACCTATTTCAACTTTTGTTCCATCAAAATATCATGCAAAGTTTTTTGTCACCTCCCTATGGAAACCATCAAACTTTTCTATGAAATCTAACCATTGATATTTCTGTAATAATTCTTTGGTCTAGGGATATCCTTCCAAAAATTTCCTTCTTGTTGGTTTTGTTCGAACAATAATGGCCATGGTGAGGGATGTTTCATCTCAAGAACTATTTTACTTGATTGCGAAAATAGTCTTAGTAGGGTTTTGACTTTAGAATGGAGAGACTGTATGAATTGGAAGAATGAGATAATGGAAAAGTATAATGAAGGTTTACGGGAATGAGTTATCCATTTGAATGCATTTAATTCAATGATTCAGTGATCAAATCAATAGATCTGAAATGAGCACGAGATAGGAGTTAAAATGGTGGTGTATTACAATGGGTTTGACAAGTGACTATCATCCATGAACTGCAATGATTTCAGTTTTTCGATAATGTTATGTTGACATAATTCATATATGAAATACGTTAACCCCTATTGTCAAATTAAAGTGTTACATACCTTAGATTTATTTTGTAGCCTTTATTTGTTCTTTGATGTCATTTTCAAGTACTTTTCTTTTTGAAAGGAGTCAATCATTTCTTCAATTTGAGACACCACGTGTCCTTATCAGATTGGCTGCATAAACCTTATTAGAGCTGCAGAAAGTTGCCAGAGCTGTAGAAAGTCGCTAATTATGTAGCCAAAAGATCTCAATAAACGGATGCTCAGAAAAAGGGATTTTTTTAGAAAAATGACTAAGAGAAAATTGAAGGTGCTAACAAGAGTTGGTTTTCACTTTAAATTTTCTGCACAAGCATGCCAACAACTTGTTGGTTTTCATGTTTACACACACACACACACACACACACACACACACTCACACAAACACACACACACACACACACACACACACACACACACACACACACACACACACACACACACACACACACA
>APFE030431902.1:0-10835 GCA_000404065.3 Pinus taeda | reverse complement strand
TCTCTTAACACAGTGACAAATGAACCTTTTTGTAAGTTTTCATGGTTTTGCCCCATGAACTGCTGGTTTCACAAAGGTAGGGAGATGAACAAAGTTACTTTATTATGGGAGAGGTAACATGCAAAAAAGGTACAGCACTCTCTTAACACAGTGACAAATGAACCTTTTTGTAAGTTTTCATGGTTTTGCCCCATGAACTGCTGGTTTCACAAAGGTAGGGAGATGAACAAAGTTACTTTATTATGGGAGAGGTAACATGCAAAAAAGGTACAGCACAGATATTCTAGCCGAGTTAAAGCACCTGAAAAGTCTTTAGATGTCCCCCCAGGGAAATCTTTTAATTGCCCCAATTTAGCAAACTGTTTCTATTCGCTGTATTGACATCTAATTTTGGTAACTAGGGATAAGATAATTTTATAATGTCCAACAAATAACAATAAATAGGTCAAAGGCACTGCTAGGTACATCAGAATCAATACGCAAGTGGAAGTGTAAATGCAGCTCCTAACAAAAGAAAATATAATCTATGAAATCCAAGACCTTAAAAAAAGTTTATCATCCAATACTGAGATACAAAGTTGGGAACTGCAAAGAAAAGTGAATCACTGACAGGAGTTTGAGAACCTGGAGGAATATCACAACTGAAGACACCTAGGAAGACTGCTCAAGGTTTCTTGGTGCCATCACCTACCGAAGAAGAGCAGAAGTTGTTGACCTCCGAGTCAATACTTGCAATAAATGGACCCTTCCTTCCATCCAAGGCCAAGGTAAAGAAAATCCTGATGGAAGATTGTCCAAACAAACTAGAGCTGAAAGATCTCGAAGAGTGGGTCTCTAGTGCATCATGCTTCCTAGAAGAGGTTGCCTCTGCTGAGATTTGGAATTGGATGAGGAATGTCTAGTATATCTTGTGACCCAAAGGTCTATCCCAAGGCTGAACATGACAACAATGCAAGGGTCTTGTGGGCGGAGGCCAGATGTCTCCCCATGATTTCACAAATCTGGAAGTTGAGGTGGAGTATAATGTCCTCTTCTAATTAAGCTGCCCAAGGGAGGACGAAGTAGCCTATCCAACCCCATAGGCTAATGTAATTTATAAAGGGGGAAACCCATTATTCAATGTTATTGGGGTAAAATTGGGTAAATTGGGGGTAATTGGAGGAAAACTTGTGGAAGAAGCCAAATTTGGGGCGAAATGAAGGGAAGCTTGTTAGCCCCTCAAATTAAAATTAGGAGGGAAGACCCCAAAGGGAATCTATAAAAAGAAGAAAGGAGAATCATTTTTCTCATCATGATTTGTGGATATTTTTGATTTGTGAGTTGAGGCTCTTAGAGGGTTTTAACTTTTAAGACCTCTTTATCTTTGATCGGTTTTGGTAGTGAAAGATTCCACCCTAGTGAATCCTTTCTCCTCATTCTATTTGGCATTATTTTCTGACACATCATTCATCTATTTTTGGCAATCAAAGGAGAAATTTTGTGGTTTGATTTTTTTCGGCAACTAAGAAGCGAGTATGTGATAGTGAAACCTATCTAAGACAATTTCAGTGATAGTGAAGGACAAATCTAGGTAGCAAACAACCGTTTCTGTTGCAGCGGATTTATTCAAGGAAGAAATCTTGGTAGTGGAACTATCCTAGGGCCCTACCTAAGGCAATGAGGTATACTTCTGGACAACAAAGGCCTCTGATGCCATTTTCCTGAAGCAACATGGCACCTGAGGCTTGTTCTGGGCAGCAAGGTTTTGGGGGGATTCTTCTTGTGGTTGCAGGCCACATCTGAAGGCCTCTTTGGAATAGCGGCCACCTTGAAAACGTTTCTCTATAGCTATAATATTCCTAGTGGAAAATTTACAGTGATAACAAACACATGCAATACATTCAACACAAAAATTTTACACCAAACATCTGAAAACTAGAAATGCTCCAAAATATGCCAAAAGGGCCAATTTTATTATATATATTTGTGGGATTACAATATGAATTAGACATTGTGCACCTGGGACTGCTTAAAGCAAGCTACAAGCCCCCTGTGGATGAACAATAATTGCCCAAATGCTGCAGAAAATCCCCCCAACGAATATTTGCACTAGCACTTGTAAATTTGTAATTCTACACTGTTGGTTGTGTTGAGACCCCTGTTTGACCCCTCAAATCTGCCCAGAAAATTCTACCAATTTATTTCTGGAATCCTTGTCAAAAACTCAGAAATACCCAGAAAGGGTTTGCTCTAGTTTTGACGCTCCAAAATTGACCCCAAAATGCTTGGTCCTCCTCCACAGGCAAAAAATGAAACCTGTAGAAGATGTTGTGCTTGTTGCTCCACAAAAGGCTGGAAAATTCCCCACAAATCTTCTCCAATCCAACCCAAACAATCCCAACCCCTAAAATCCCCTTCACAAGCCACCTCACAATTAGCCCCAACAAAAGATTGCGCACGCAATCTTGGGCAAGATGACACAGGCCCAACTCCAAAAATTCAAACTGTTGTTGGGTAAGGCCTTCTGCCCCTGCAAACCCTTCACCTTTTCCTGAAGATTAGTCAAGAAATGCTCCAACAACAATGCAGCCCTTAACTCCAGCTCCACACTCCACCAACACTGCGTGGCCCCCTGTTCTACATCCCAATTAAGCCAAAAATCATGATGCTTGCATGGTCTTCCTTCCCAACTCCAAAAGATTGGTAAGATGGCCTTCCTAGGGTGGCACTCGAAGTCCACCGAAGAGAGTTTGAGCTTCCTCTTGTTGGAAAATGTAACTAGGTTCGGTCTTCAGTCATCTTGTAATGTACTTGTCAAAAGAATACAAAAAAGAATTATTATTATTATTATTATTATGACTTATTAAAAATTTAAAGAATGGTTTCATTCTTGGGTCATCATGTTTTAGGTCAAATTCCCCATTGACGACTTCTAGGATTTATTCTAAGATGAAAGAGTCATTGTACTTTTATAGAAACCCTTCTTGGGCTTTTGAATCATGTAAAAAGGTTAAGTATTGAGTTAAATATGAATTATGTTGTCTCCACACCAAGTCGGCCTCAAGATGATCAAGTTGACCTCACCAAAGGACTGAAAATGAAGCAGTTTGAATTCCAGTTGTAGCGCTCTCTCACAAGCAAGTTCGATATATCTTGAAGCTGGAAAAAGTGTGAAATAGGAGGATAAGGAAGTGTGAGTTTGGTCTAAGAGAAGGAGAAAGGGAAAATCGAAATTTTGGTGCTTCTCTCTCTCTCTCATGCCTTGGTTTGGAAGATCGAAGTTCTCTTGTTGATGTCATAGCCAGTTGTCATGTGTTGATAATTCTAGATAAAAGTAAAGGTTGAAGTTGTTGTTGTTGGGTGTTGTTGCATCAAGAAGTCGTATTGGGCCAAGATTGAAGTTTCTAAGAAAAGATCGAAGTCTTTCAGTGAAGATCGAAGTCTACAAAGCAAGGTCGAAGTTTTTGGGTTGAAGAAAGTGTTGTTGCTGCTACTAGGTCAAGTAGGATCATCTGCAAGAGGAGGGGAAGGATGACTTGGTGTGGAGGAAAGTTTGTGTCAAGGTCTAGAGTCTTGGAATATCTCCGAAAAACTATTGAAGGAAGAATTACTGACTAGGTTTTCTCCTAGAGAGTGGTTTTCCCTGGCTGTGAGCCTATATCTGGTGTCCATTGTTTTATGTGCTTTTGCTTTGGAAATTGCTTGATGAACTAAAAGAAAGAAGAGATAAAGAAACTAATAAGAAGTCAAGAACATCACAAGTAATTATCAAGTATAAGAAAATCTTTTCGCCTTTCGGATTTTCTAACACCTCCTTGGGAAACTCTTGTGCTCAACAACACTTTTTGACTCTGCTAAACAGCTAGAGCAACAATCGATTATCAAATGATCAAAAGCCCCAAATGAAGTCACCTTCCTCTTATTTATACGTGTTGATTCCTCTCCTCATGTGGGCCCCTCCATCAACAATTTCAAGCCCCCTCCTGAGCAATTCGAATTCCTTCACTACGAAATGCGTATTTTGTGGGACATGGCCCCCACATTCCACTAAGGAAAGGATTTCGACCCTCTTTTCCTAAGTGTCTCTCCCAAAATTTACTTCAAGCCCCAAAATTGACAAAATTGGCAAAATTGTGTTTTTTCTTTAGCAAAATATTTAGGAAGGGACATTATAGTCCTCCCTTCCAAATGTTGCTTGTACCCAAGCAACTACAAAGCTAGATGCTGCAAAATATGCTCACCCTCCCAAGTGGCATCCTCATCTAGCAAATCCTTCCATTTGACTAAGTGCTCCCTAGTGACTCGATTCCTCGGTCTACTCTCCCGTGTCTCCAATATGGTCTCTAGTGTCAATACTATGTGCCCCTCATCATCCAACAGAGGCAACTCAGTGGCTATTGTAAATTGTTGCCCCAATGCCTTTTTCAAGCATGAGACATGAAATACGTTGTGAATCTAACTCTCTGTGGGTAGCTCAAGCTCGTAGGCCACCTCCCAACTCTCTTGGCCACCCTGTATGGTCCATAAAAGTGTGGCTTGAGCTTCTCTGCACCTTTCTGCTTGAGTGAAAATTGTCGACAAGGCTACAAAGCTTAGGTAGACCATGTCCCCCACCTCAAACTGTCACTCCACCCTGTGTCTGTCAAAGTACATCTTTTCTTGATTCTGGGCTACCTGCAAGTTGTTCTTGAGAGCTCGGGGAATCTCCTGGCTCTCTTGAACCCAATCCTTTGCTCTTGGGGCCCTACTATCTCCAAATATCATGTCAGAAAAAGAAAGTGTGCCATATCCATAGAGTGCTCGAAAAGGGTACATACCAATCGACATGTGATAAGTGGTGTTGTAGCAGAACTCCCCTAGATGAAGCCACCTCACTCACACTCGCTGTTGCCCCGTCACATAGTTGTGTAGGTACCCTTCTAGCCACTTACTCATGATCTCGGTCTACCCATCACTCTGCGAGTGATAGTTGGTGTTGGGTGTAAGCTCGGTCCCCACCAACCAAAATAATTCCTGCCAGGAAGCCCCCATGAATTGGTTGTCCCTATCACTAACGATTGCCTTAGGGAGACCATGTAGCCAGAATACCTCTTTAAAGAACAACTCAGCCACCTGATAAGCTGACAATCTCGATGGGATGGAAAAAAGAGCGAACTTGGTCAATCGGTCAACAACAACATAGATACAATCTCGCCCCTACACAGCCAAGAGCCCCATGATGAAGTCCATGGACACGCTCTCCTACTTCCTCTCCAAGATGGGGAGCGACTGAAGTAATCATGCAAGATTTGACAGCTCCACCTTATTCTTCTAGCAGACTACACACTCCTATACATGTCTTAATACATCCCCTTTGAGTCCCTGTAATGAGAATCTCTCCCTAATGGCACGATATGTCTTAAGTAGTGTTATTTGGGAGTGGGAGCGAAAGCGGGGAGCGAGAGCGAAAACGAGTGCAGGAGCGACATTTTGAGGAAAACAATGGTTTGGGAGCGAATCCCGGAGCATTTTTTATAATATATATATATATATATCAACAAAAACATGTAGAATGATGAATTAGATATAAAAAACATAAAAAAAAAAAAAAAACATAGATTGAACCATATAACAACAATCATCTAGAAGTTTTAATCTTCATCAACCATGTCCACAAGTTAGTACATAGTAACATACAACATATTGAGTCTCATGATTCATCAATCTTAAAGTTTCAAGCTTTCAAAATTCAAAATATAACATTTATCATCATTGATCACCAAAGTTGTGCTTGTAAGCTAAGTGTAACCATTACAACAAATAATATCTAACATGAAATGAATGTTATAAAATGAAATGAAACAACTTTTAGACTTTCATGAAGCATTGATATTCATATTCATTATAATGGTTATAATTGCCAACTTCAAACTTAACTTTGTCATATATTGTTTAAAAATATTCATATAAATATGAAAGAGTCAATGGTTATAAAACTTTACTAAAACTAGAAACGACAAGTAAATCTATTCTTATGCTTGGGCCTCTGCCACCATGGGAAATGTCTAATTTTGTTCTTGTTGGAAATCAGGATCTTTTTCATTAATAACATCCTCTAAGCATTAATATCCAGAGGTATCTTTGTCATTACCTCTGGTATCTGTATAGGGATCTTTGTCATTAATATAGAAAAAGCATAGCATGTCAAGTCAAGATTTTGTTTGAATGATGCGTACATTTTTAGGAGGGTCATGATAGAGGATTTCGACAACCAACGTCACTAACATCAAGGTACATAGAGGGATTTGTGCTCTTGATTAAATATGAGTTCCATACCCTAATACATGACAAAATTCAACGGAAACATTGCAATCCCCCAATCTTGAAATCCTGAAAAACTGATAAGTCTGCTGGATTTTGAATGAAATCTAAAATTCTACTTTCTCCATATGAAATCCAATGAGGTCGGAACCACTCTGAAACATCTTGAGTCATTTCATGGTAATGTTAAAAATTTAAGTAAAAGGATGAAAATGAAGATTAAGGAGAATGTCACCTTAACTTTAAGAATTTAACATTACCATGAATCACATATCAATCGTAGGGCCATAGGCTTGATCATTAAGCTGCCCCACTCAAAACTTATTTGTTTCTTTAAAAACAAATTGCATTTGGAACATTACTGCAAAAAAAATTGCAAAAAAGGCTAAACGTTCCCGAAAAGGCAGGGAGCGCGCTCCTGCCCGGAGCGTGGATTGGGAGTGAGATCGGGGGAGGGGGGCCGCTCCCCCGCAACACTGGTCTTAAGAAACCCAGGGTGCCTTGCTAGAGGGGAATCATGAGCTGCCTGCATAATCTTCTCCTTGAGCTGAGATCCAGGTACCAGGTATATTTGGTCCTTATAATATATCACATCATTTGTCACCCTGAACCTGTCATCCCCATGGGTGCCATCCAATATCTCACAAGCCTGTTTATCCTTGGAATACTCAACCAAATGTTGAGCCTTCCAATCATGAGTGACATTCATCAAAGATAATGTCGCAGGCCTCCGAGAGAGTGCATCAGCCACCACGTTTTGCTTGCCCTTGACGTACTCAATCTCAAAGTCATAGGCCTGGATTTTGCTCATGCACTTTTGCTGCCTCCCCTCTAATGACTGCTGCTTTAAGAAAAATCAAAGATTGTTGTGGTCAGTGTTCACCTTAAACCGGTTGCCCACCAAATACTACCTGAACTTGGCTAGTGCATGCATTACAGTCAGCATCTCTTTGCCATAGACAAAGTACAACCACTCGTGGGGTAGCGGTTTTCTTCTCTCGAATGCAATAGGATGGCCTCCTTGTGTCAACAAGGCCCCAACTCCCTCACTAGAAGCATCACACTCCAGTACAAATGGCGGCGTGAAATTCGGCAAATCCAAAAGAAGACAGTTTCTTATTACCTTCTTGAGGTGCTCAAAGGCCTCCTGTGCCACCTATGTCCAACCAAACGCCCCCTTTTTTGTCAAATCGGTGAGGGGTGTTGCAAGCTATGAAAATCCTCTCACGAACCTCCTATAGTAAGTGCAAATGAATAGAAACCCTCTGAACTCCATCACATTCCTGGGTGTTGGCCAATCCAAGATGGCCCTGATCTTCTCCTGGTGTACCTTGACTCTGTCCTCCCCAATCACATGCCCAAGGTACAACATCTTTGTGAATCCAAATTCACATTTGGGCATCTTCGCATACAGTTGTTGCTCCTCTAGTATGTGAAGTAGTACCTCCAAGTGTTGAAGGTGCTCCTCCCAATTCCGGCTATAAATGAGTATGTCATCAAAGGAGACAAGGAAAAAGCACCACAACTGCGCATGAAACACGTGGTTCATACAAGACTGGAATGTAGCTGGAGCGTTGGTTAGCCTGAAGGGCATCACCAAGAACTCAAAGTGTCCATAGTGGCAGCAAAAGGCAGTCTTGGGGATGTCCGGTTCCCTCACCCATATTTGGTGATACCCCGAGCGCAGAGCTATCTTAGAGAAGTATCTCGCTCCTCTAAGTTCGTCCATCAGCTCATCGATGCACGAGATGGGGTATATGTTCTTCAACATCTTCTTATTGAGGGCCCTGTAGTCAATGCACATGCAGTGTCCCATCCTTCTTCTTCACCAGCACCACAGAAGAAGAGAAGGGACTCAAACTAGGCCTGATGTGCCCCAATCTCAACAGCTCATGTATGGCCCTCTCTATCTCATCCTGATAGGCTTTAGGGTGCCTATACGAAGTAGTGATGATCACATGCACCCCCTCCAATTCAATAGCATGCTCGAACCCACGGTATGGTGGTCTGCCTGGAGGGATCTCTCCAAAAAACCCCTGGTGCCTCTCCAACAAGGCTAATATGTCTGGATGCATAGGTCATGTCGGAGTCCCTATCTCTGAAATCCTAAGCTCCACCACCCACTCTATGTCCCCATGTCGTAGATCTACCTCCATTCTGTGAGCGGAAATTGTCTGGGGTGGATAAGAGTGCATCCCTCTCAGCACTACCAGCTTCCCATCTGGGCCTGTAAACTCCATCTTGAGCTTCTGCCAATCAGTAGCGACCCTCCCTAACGAGTATAGCCACTAGACATCCATCACCACATTGGTCTCCGGAACGTCAACTACAAAGAAGTGATCAGTGACGGAGTAGTTCCCCATCATCACCGTCAAACTAGGAACATACTTCATACACTGCAACGTCCTGTCTCCTGGCAGCAACACTGAGAACTCAAATGTCTCGGTGCAAATGCCCCTCCTCTCCACCATCTAGGCATCAATAAAATTGTGGGTGGCCCCACTATCTGCAAGGACTGACACTCAATGACCATGCACAGTCCCCCTGATCCAATGTATCAAGTACTTCGAGACTCCCCGAAGAGAAGAAAGAACTCCCCCTGCTGGAGCAAACAATCCTCCCCTAGGGGATGGTGCTGTTGTTGCTCCCCCTGAAGACAATCCCCCCTCATCTCCCTGCTCTACACGCAACTCAAACTCCTCCTTCGACTCACTCTCTGAATACACCTCAATGTAGTGGACCTTGGCCTTGGTGCACTTGTGCCTTGTTGTCCAGGGCTCCTGGCACGTGAAGCATAGCTTCCTCCTCCTGAGGTCCCTCCCGATCTCCTCGTCCAACTGATTATGTCCTCCATCCCTCTGAGGTGATCTAGTATCTCGGTTCCCCTGCGAAATAGTGGGTCTAGTGGGGACAAAGGCCCGGTCTTGGGCACTGCGTCAATCATATCCCGAGTCCTGGAAATAGTGTCCATCAATGATGTGGGTTTGTAGGCCCTCACCCAACCACGCAATGGCTCAGCAAGCCCCTCCACAACCAACATGATCAACCGAGCTTCCGAAATGTCATTCACCATCAAGGCCAACCTCTAGAACTCCAAAATGTAGGCCTTTGTGCTGCCAATCTGCCCCAGATGGGCCAACTCCCTGAAGTGTAGCCTGAGTCCTTCCTCTCGAATCTCTCAAGCAACCTCCGAGTAAACTCTGTGTAAGAAGTGATGTGGATATGCCCCAATGCGATCAACCCATGATACTACCACTCCTGGGCATCACCCTCCAAATGTAGAGTAGCAAACCGGATAGCATCCGTCTCACGCACAGGATTCAAGTGAAAGTATGTGTCTAACTTCTACACCCATGCCTTGGTTGAACTCTTAGCCGACCCATCAAAGTTGGGGAGTGTAACTTTCTCCGCTATCTTTTCTACCTCCTGGCTAGTTTCTCCCCCTCTATAATGTATCCCCACCCCAGTGGTATGTCTCTCCTTTAGGTGTATGTACTCCCCAAAGGACATCACCTTCTTAATCCTGGCATCCAAACCCTTATACTCCTCAATACCAGATGCAACTGAGTGGACTAAATTTGCAATTTGGTATGGATCCCTCTCGAGTTTTGGCTCATCCACGAAGTGAGGCATGGTGGGACGACCTCCCTATCCACGCAGAGGGGTGTGTGTGCGTTGATAGGTACGACTACCCCCTCCAGTTCTGGAACTCCCATCACCCTGGTGCTCCCTCTATGGTCTCCCATTCACCTGCAACCTTATCACATGTTGCATCACGTCCATCATGAGCTGTCCCTACCTCAATATCTATTGGTTAGCTCTCAACCGCTCCTCTAAAATCTGGTTTTGGCCCCCTTGTCTGAATTGCTCGTTGTCCTCCTGATTGTCCATGTGGCCTTTGAAGTTTTCCACCTCTGTATTAGAAAATGGGTCTCGTTCTCCCTCTCTACCTCGACCCCTGCCTCTACGTCTACCTTTGCCTCTATGCTGATACACTGCTCCCATAAACGACCCTGTCATCACCTGCTCTCAAACCCACAGTTGGCTAGGAACATGCTCTAATACCACTATAATATTCCTAGTGGAAAATTTACAGTGATAACAAACACATGCAACACATTCAACAAAAAAAAATTACACCATACATCAAAAAACTAGAAATGCTCCAAAAAACGCCAAAAGGGCCAATTTTATTATATATATCTGTGGGAGTGCAATATGAATTAGATAGTGTGCACCTAAACTTGCTTAAAGCAAGCAACAAGCCCCAGGCGGATGAACAATAGTTGCCCAAATGCTACAGAAACTCCCCCAACAAATATCTACATTGGCCCTTGTAATTCTGCTTTGAAGGTTGTGTTGAGACCCCTATTTGACCCCTCAAATCTACCTAGAAGATTAAGGAGAATGTCACTTTTACTTTAAGAATTTAATATTACCATGAATAGCATATCAATACTAGGGCCTAGACTTGATCAAAGCTGCCCCACTCAAAACTTATTTGTTTCTTTAAAAACAAATTGCATTTGGAACATTACTGCAAAAAAAATTGCAAA
>APFE030431900.1:50586-73166 GCA_000404065.3 Pinus taeda | reverse complement strand
TTAATAAATTTCGTTTTTAATATATTAATAAATTTATATTATAATTTAAACATTATTGTTCAAATATAGCTGTGACTTGAAATCATGTCTCTACATTGCTCTCTATTTAAGCCTTTGCCATGGTCTACCTCTTCATCTGGTCCTAATGATGAACCACACTTGTTGGTTCGAAACGTGTCAGCCAAAAAATTCTCTCATGTGATTTCTACCGAAAAACTTTGTTTAATTCATTATGGATCACAGAAGCTTGAATACAGAAATAACTCTTCATTATGATGCAGGAGCATCTGGACTTAGTCAACAATGTGATGGTTTGTTCACATGTTGTGGCTAAATGAGTTGAATTTCACTAACCTGAGTGGTCAAAAGTCAATTCTTGTAGAGAGGGTTGGATCTCTCGAACATGATCTTTACTTCATTATTGTTGATCCGAAAATGGAATGTACTTGAAAAAGGGTGCAAGGTATCTATTTTCATTTATGTAAATGAGTGCACAAATACTCCAAGTTTAAATCTGCAAATATGTGAACTTCTTATTTCTAATACAGAGATTGACTGTAGGGGCATTTACTGGATATGTCACCTCTAAAGAGATGATGAGATCCAGAAGCTACTTAGCCCTCTACAGGCTCTGCCTAAAGAAATAAGAAGTAAACACTCAGATTCAATTAAAAACAAGACCTTCCTTGAACTTGACATTATGCGGAATTTTATCTTGAAAGAGGTGTATGTATTTGCTTCTGTTTATGTGTTTTAACTTGATTTGTTTCAGCTGATATTAAACATATATATTGGACATATAAGGCAGAAAATAAACATCACACATAACAACAAATTTAATAAGGATTTCACCCCAATCTCATGTGCTACGTCTCCTGTGAGCTATAGTCTACTAGACTTGGCTCTTTGGGATTATGGATTGAATTCTTTTACAAGTTACACACTTAACTCCAAAAGGTTACTGATTGAACCTATGTGTTTAGAAAAACCATATACATCCCTGTCATGACTGTCCTCTTTGTGCAGGCAGATCTAGGCTCCCTTGGACTTGATTCCTTCAGTAGGTGCACTAAGTTCCCCTGAGCTTCTTAATGGCACAAACTCCTTCAGAATTCTTCTAATGTCTCTGAAACCTCTACTACTGTCTCCAACACATATCTGACATAAACAAATGACTGTTAATTTTCTCAAAATGAGCATTGCATCCTCAATCTAAGCCTTCTCCCATGGTTGGCCCTAGGCTGCCTGAAACTTCTCTTCAGCATCTCAGCCTTCAGAAGTCTCCAAATGCTTCTGGAAACACCTTAATTGGATTCAAAAGGTTCCTTACAACAGAAATAGGCTTTTGTTTCACCTCAAACAGATGAAACTAGCCCAGCACAACTCAATCACTGAAATGGTCCTAGTGGCCCTGAAAGCTTCCTTGAAGCTAAACAGTGAGAATAATGCCTCAACAGGAAAAATGAGATGTATAAATGGACACAGAACACTAAAAACCTTCAGAAATGACCTTCTTTCCACATTCAATGGCTGCACACTTCCCAATGTAGCTCCCAAACTGATTTGGCCCTAGTGGCTCCTGGAACTTCCCCGAACTAAAATCACCTGTAAATGATCTCAGATGGCTGTGAAACCTATGCCAATAGCTTCAGGAGGTCGAAGAGACCCAAAATAAAATAAAAAAATTGGTCCAAAAAGGACTTTCCTAGCCAAAGTTATGGCTCATAGGAGTCTACTACCAGTCTTCCCTAGGAAAACTCTAGTTAACTTTAGTTGGGGCCAGTTAGGGCTGCCAACTATGGTGGGACTGCCCAAATTTTGGCGCTCCACCAATTGTTTCCGCCAGACAAACCACACTCTTAACTGAGCTTAATTGTTACATGTGAATGATTTTCGGGTTGGTGGTTTGGCATTGAATAGTGTGGCGAACTGTTTGGCTAACTATCCATTGACTGTGCTTAACTCTGCTTTAATTCCATGTGAACATAACTTTACATAACCATTGAACTGAATTAGCGCCGACGATTTAGGTGTAAGTCCCACAGTCAAAGGTTACGGTTCTATGTGTAGGGGGCTGGCCCGCTTTAATTTTCCGGCCAAATCCAGCTCATAACTCTTATTCTGTTTGTTTTGCAATACCATCAAGAACCGCTTGCATGGCCTAATGGTAGGGCGTGGGATTATGTGTTCAAAAACTGTGGAGGCCCAAAATCTTCTGAAATGCGCCATTTTACTGACATCACCCTGGCCATGTGGTGGCCTTCGGGCCTGCCATGTGGCAGCCTCTTCTCACTGCCCAAAAGGAATATTCCCTAGAATATTCTAGAAATATTCTTGAGAATATTTTTAATAATATTTCTTGGAATATTCTGCGAAATATTCTTTTTTTATTTATTTTGAAAAAATTTCAAAAAATAAGGGTTATTGGGCGATCTTGTTTTTGGCATAACTTCCTCATACGGAGACCATTTTTTGAACTCTTCACGACGATAGAATTATGAGGACGAGCTTTATCTCGCCATTCAATTTTGAACTAGTTTTGAGCACTTTAATTTTTGAGCATTTTACGACACTTGGTCCTGAGCCCCTAATCACACCTTCCAAATGAGAAGGCTTTTGGTCCCCAAAATCTTACTGAATCTCTGAACTGAACTGTACGGAACTTGAGAGAACAAATACATCCTCTTTCGTTCAGCCAAATGAGCATCTTGATTCCAAAATGTCCTGTTTGGCCAACTGTCATCATGGCGAGTTTTCGCTAAATAAGCCAAGTACTTATCGAATCTCAACCAAGTTCTCTCGACTGTAAATTCAGAAACCAACATCCATTGAACATGTGGGCTTGCCAACTGTCACTATGCCCATCAATGGCACCTCCTCGTCCAGAAAAAAAGTGAAGGTGACTTAGACCAATACCCACAACAAACTTCTAAAAATGAAGTAGCTGTAGAAGAAGGCTTTTACCAGTTGTAACATGCTGAAAGTACTGCAAATTATCATCCAAAAATTCTTAGGATACTTGCTGCAAAAAAATCTCAATCAAGTAAAGACCCATGCTGGAATTTAAGACCTCTTGCTTGCATGCTTTTCCAACTCATAAAATTGTGCACTGCTTTGCACCAATTTCGTTCCCTACACCGAATGACACCAAAGGGACCTTGTATAACAAGACAATCATCAATGACAATTTGTCCTGAAATATGCTGAACAATGGACTCAACCATAAACGTATCACGTATACATGACCGACACAAGTCGATAATCAAAGTGACACAATCGACACAAGTTGATAATCAAAGTGTGACACAATCGACACAAGTCGACAATATAAGTGGCACAATCGACACAAGTCGACAAAACACGTGCAACAAAATCGACACAAGTTGACAACATAAGTGGCACAATCGACACAAGTCAATGAACAAGGTGTGACACAATCGACACAAGTCGATAAGCAATGTGTGACACAATCGACGATGAACAAGTGTGCTCACAAGTGACACTAGTCGACTAACAATAAGATACATTTACAAACACCTATGTATGTATCGTGTATAATGAACTATTACCAGTTCGACAAATAAACCTACAACATCTATGTACAGGTGTAACTTTAACTCTTCTTTTCTAAGACCAACAGGTACATCAACCCAATAAACAACATGTGGGTGACAAGAGCTGAAATGAAAACATTGCTCCATGGCGAGATTTTGCAACAACAAAACAAAACATGAATATATCCAACATTTGTATGTACAAAAGGAGTATGTCTTACTATTTCAAGAAGTCCATCCACTTCTTACCAAGCCACTTCAATGGTGATTTTTGTTGCTGCAACTTTTCCTCATGTGAAACTTCCCTGTCCACATCAATGATGGAATCTGTGGTTGCACCTTTGCCAATCTTCTTGTCATCCTGCTGCATGTGTGTGGGACGACAAGTTGGATGTAAAGTCAAACAATGAGAGACAACATGTCCCTTCTTTTGAAAAAATGTGCAAATATTATGCACCTTCCTTGAAGGTAGTTCTTGCTCATCTGTTCCCTGTATGCTTTCTTCCTCATCCAGCATCTTGAAACATGATGATTAAACTGCCCACAATATTTGCAAGGAAACTTTCTTCCATTAAAGCATGTAAAATTATCATGCCTTGCAGAAACACAATCAAATTGATCAAGAGAAGATTTATACCTCTTGTGCTACTTTACATGTTCATCCTTATTGCCTCCATGAGGAGATGAACTAGTAGAGGCTTCAACTTTTAATTGCAGACTAACCTCGTCGGTCTTGTTGTGAAAATTGTCTAACATTGCATGCTTGACATAAGATGCATGTCTACCATCTTCTTGCTGCAAAAAAGGCTTAAAGCAATGGTATTCATCTTTGAAACAAATTTGACATATTTGTCTCATGGAACTTGGAACAAAAGTTCTCTTTGAATTAGCCTCACATGCCTTCATTGTTGTTGAGTCTTCGCCATTAGATTGCACATAACCCAGTCCAAGATTCTTGGATCGTTCCTCAAAAGAAATGGGTTCAATCATGCCCTGTGCATGCTTTCCTAATCCTTTGCCTTCATAACCCATCTTAATCATGAGCTTCGATCCTATTCCCCTTGTATGCTTTTCGAAAGATCCCACAAATCTTTCTAAAGAGGAAACTGAAGACAAATCAGAATGGATTATTACCTCTTTCTCAAGCATGTTCTTGGTCAATGCCTCTTGGGCCTGCTGAAGCTACAGCTCCATATCATACAATATTTGAAGAATTTCTTCCTTCTCCTGCCTCATGGCCAACAATTTCTCATGAAGCACTGTGCTTTCTCTTCTATCCTCAAACAGGATTTGCACCATATCCTTCAAGATAAGGAATTCACACTTCATATCCTCATCGAAGAACCTTGTGAAGGAGAAATATTCACTTGATTAAGTTTTCATTATGATGTCAATGAACAAATTAACTTCAACAGTGTTCTTAAATCTTTTCAAAGCAAAGGACAAAGCTTTTTCACCCAAATGTCTTTACAACAAACACATATTCAAACAGGCATCAGAAAATCAACTCAAGTGAAAACCTTGGAGTGATTTTGAGGTCCTTTTGGGGTAAGGAAAATATCTTCTATGCCTTTTATCTTCTCCAAGACTTCGCTAATCAGTAGCTATCCCCAAACTTCAGCAAACTTAAACAACATGCAGTTTGCATAATAGTAAAGCAGTCAATCTTCAACACTGCTTTAAACACCTTTCAAGCTATACAATCAAGCTATTGTGATTTCAATCAAGAAAACCAAGTGCTCTGATACCAACCTGATCTGAAAATGGAATGTACTTGAAAAAGGGTGCAAGGTATTCGTTTTCATTTATGTAAATGAGTGCAAAAATACTCCAAGTTTAAATCTGCAAATATGTGAACTTCTTATTTCTGATATAGAGATTGACTGTAGGGGCATTTATTGGATATGTCACCTCTAAAGAGAGGATGAGATCCAGAAGCTACCTGGCTCTCTACAGACTCTTCCAAAATAAATAAGAAGTAAACACTCAGATTCAATTAGAAACAAGACCTTTCTTGAACTTGACATTATGGGGAATTTTAGCTTGAAAGAGGTGTATGTATTTTCTTTTGTTTATGTGTTTTAACTTGATTTGTTTCAGCTGATATTAATCATATATATCAGACATATAAGGCAGCAAATAAACATCACACATAACAACAAATTTAACAACGAGTTCACCCCAATATAATGGGCTACGTCTCCTGTGAGCTTTAGTCAACTAAACTTGGCTCTTTGGGATTATGGCTTGAATTCTTTTACAAGTTCAACACTCAACTCCAAAAGGTTACTGACTGAACCTATGGGTTTAGAAAAAGCATATACATCCCTGTCATGACTGTCCTCTTTGTGCAGGCAGGTCTAGGCTCCCTTGGACTTGATTCCTTCAGTAGGTGCACTAAGCTTCCTTGAGCTTCTTAATGGCACAAAATCCTTCAGAATGCCTCTAATGTCTTTCAAACCTCTACTACTATCTCCAGCACATATATGACATAAACAAATGACTGTTTATTTGCTCAAAATGAGCACTGTATCCTCGATCTAGGCCTTCTCCCATGGTTGGCCCTGGGCTGCCTGAAACTTCTCTTTATCATCTTGGCCTTTAGAAGTCTCCAAATGCTTTTGGAAACACCTTCATTTGATTCGTAAGGTTCCTTACAGCAAAAATAGGCTTTTGTTTCACTTCAAATAGATGAACCTAGCCTAACACAGCTCAATCAATGAAATGGCCCTAGTGGCCCTGAAAGCTTCCCTGAAGCTAAATGGTGAGAAGAATGCCTCAACAGGAAAAACGAGCTGTAGAAATGGACTTAGAACACTGAAAACCTTCAGAAATGACCTTCTTTCTACATTCAATGGTTGCACACTTCCCAATGCGGCTCCCAAACTGATTTGGCCCTAGTGGCTCCTAGAAGTTCCCCAAAGCAAAATCACCAACAAACGACCTCAGATGGCCGCGAAACCTGTGCCAATGGCTTCAGCAGGTCGAAGAGAGCCAAAATCAAAAACAAATTCATCCAAAAAGGAATTTCCTAGTCAAAGCTATGGCTCATTGAAGTCTATTTCCAGTCTTCCCTAGGAAAACTCCAGTTAACTTTAGTTGAGGCTAGATAGGCCCGCCAACTATGGTGGGACCGCCCAAATTTGGCACTCCACCAGTTTTTTCTGCTAGACAAACCGCGCTCTTAACTGAGTTTAATTGTTACCACCAATTTTTTCGGGTTGGTGGTTTGGCATTGAATAGCATGCCGAACTGTTTGGCTAACTATCCGTTGACTGCGCTTAACTCCACTTTAATGCCATGTGAACATAACTTTACATAATTGTTGAACTGAATTAGCGCTGACGCTTTAGGTGTAATCCCCATGGTCATAGGTTACGGTTCTATGTGTAGGGGGCTCGCCCCCTTTAATTTTCCGCCCAAATCCAGTTCATAATTCTTATTCGTTTGTTCCACCATACCATCAACAACTACTTGGATGGCCTAACGGTAGGGTGTGGATTTAATACCATACAGTTTGTGTGTTCAAAACCTATGGAGGCCCAAAAATTTTTGAAATGTGCCATCTTGTTGACATCCCCTTGGCCATGTGGTGGCCTCCGGGCCTGCCATGTGGCAGCCTCTTGTTCACTGTTCAAAAGGAATATTCCTTGGAATATTTTGGGAATATTCATAGGAATATTCTTAAGAATATTCCCTAGAGTATTCCAAGGAATATTCTGTGAAATATTTGTTTTTCTTAATTTTTGAAAAAATTTCAAAACTTAAGGGTTATTAGGCGCTTTTGTTTTTGGCATAACTTCCTCATACGGAGACCATTTTTCGAACCGTTCATGGCATCATAATTAGGAGGAAAAGCTCTACCCATTCATTTAGGTTTGAACTAGTTTTGAGCACTTTCATTTTTGAACATTTTACGACACTTGGTCCTGAGCTCCAGATCAATTGTAATAATTAGAAAATTGTCTTATTTTAGACTAAGGGATAAGTTGATAGCATAGGTGTGTAATAGAGCTTAAAAAAATATATTTAATTGTTAGATTGATTAAAATAGAGATCGAGTTGTTAGTACAGTTAGAATAGGACTTGACTCATAGAAGAGAAGAAATTGTAATGGAAAGGGATTAGTTGAGATGATTGAGAATTGAGTGAGAGGCGAGAGTTGAGTGATAGATAGGGTTTTAAGATTGAGACAAAGGTCAGATAAATTGTTGTAATTGAGCCGAGAGTGCCAAGACTATGTAACTACTATTATATTGAAAAATTGATTTAGTGTGCAACTATGTGCTAATCTTGGTGAAGACTCTCGTTTACCTCTGTGTATCTGTGTTTTGAAACTTAACCAGGTATTTTCTTTGTTTTCACACTTTAATGTAAATCTCAGTGTTTATGTTTTAATCATGGTCATTTAGTATTAATGATGGAAGAAGAATGGCAGAGGAATAGATCTGGATCGTCAGATCGACAGATCTCTTAGATTGACGGAGATCAGCAACTGCGAGGGTAGGAGAGTACGAATTTTCTTGATCGTGCCTGAAGTCCTGCACTCGCTCCTAGCCATTGATCAAATTTTAAACCTCTTAGATCATAGTCAACTGTGGGAGTTAAGGCTGTTTTAAAATGTGTGCTCATTGAAGTCCCGCAAGCTGTAGATTTGGTGGCCTCTTATATCCAACGGATATCGGGTCATAAAGTGATGGAACTTTAACTTCAAAATAAGACCCAAAAATTTATAGATCAAGGATTTATATTCCCTACCCGCTCCGTATGGGCGGTTAAACATTGTGCAAGTAGCTCATCCGATATCACTATTCTCTGTTGATCAAAGTGCAATGATCTCATTCCTGTGGCTGATGTTTCCGTCACAGAAATCCATCGCAATATCGTATATTGCACCAACATTTGACTCTTCATCGCATTCCTAATAATCCTCCTCTCGGATGTGATATGTGATAAGCACAACCGGACTGAACGCGATCTAAAAAGGAAGACTACCACCTTATTTTGATCAACCTCCTACATCATTTTTGGTATTAGAGCACAACGATTGAGCTGACTGTAGTAAACATGCCGCTGAGGAGGGCAGCTGGCATAGGTCGAGGAAGACCTGAAGCAAACGCAGTTCTGCTGGGGGAGATCCGGAGTCTACATACAAGGATGGACACAATGGAGATTTCTCAGAGGAGAACACCTGATGAAGGAGTTGTCACTGCTATAGAAGAATCTTCTGAGGAAGAAGAAGAGGAGGAAAATGAAATGACCAAAGTTATCAAGATGTTGGCTAAAGTAGGTGGAAATTCCTGTGTATGAAGGGAGTCTCAATGCAGAAGAGCTAATGGATTGGATCAGTTCATTGGAAAAATATTTTAACTATATGGAGGTTGATGACAAAAAGAAGGTGAAATTTGCAGTTACCAGATTGAAGGGTCATGCAGCTAGTTGGTGGGATGAACTACAAACATCCAGAACAAGAAAAGGAAAGTCCAAGATGAAGCAATGGGACAAAATGGTGAGTAAAATGAAACTAAATTTATGCCAGAATATTATCAGCTAAATCTTTTCAAACAATTACATAATTTAAGGCAAAAAGGAATGCCTGTTAAAGAATATACAGAAGAGTTTTATAGATTGATTATTAGAGCAGGACATCTAGAGGATGACATGGAGAAGGTAGCCAGATATATCAATGGCTTAAGATATGACATATAGGATGAGATCAACTTGCTGAGTTTGAAGACCATTGAAGATGCCTATCAAGCAGGTTTGAAGGCAGAAGAGAAGATGTTGAGAAAACAAAATCAGAGGAATAGAGGGAAAAGTTTAGTAAGAGGTAGAGGAACTACTAGACCAAGGTTTCAACAACATCATAATGAAGTAGGAATTTCAAGTAGTAGACCACTACAGAGGGGAGATTTTAATAGAGGAAGATTTGCACCTAGAGGAAGAGGTTGAGCAAGAAATATTCGGTGTTACGCATGTGGATAATGGGGACATGGATCATGGGACTATCCTCATAATAGAACAAAAATTCAAAGGAATGTGAATGTGGCTGAGGTAAAGCAAGAAACACCTCCAATTATAGAAAAGGAAGAATCCCCTGAAGTAGGAGAATCCCTATTGTTGAAAAGGGCATTGCTTAAGGTAGAGAAAGAGATTGATGAACCAACTCAGAGGAAAAGTTTATTCAGAACTACATGCAAATCCAAAGGTAAATGTTGTAAAGTGGTAATTGACAGTGGAAGCATTGATAACCTTGTTTCAACAGAGATGGTGGACAAGCTAGGATTAGTGAAGACAATACACCCTACCCCTTACAAAGTCTCATGGTTGCAGAAAGGACATCAGATTATTGTGACATAACAATGCAAGGTAAAGATACATATGGGTACTTATAAAGATGTGATATTGTGTGATGTAATGCCAATGGATGTATACCATGTATTGCTGGGAAGACCTTGGCATTTTGATCAGAAAGCTATTCATGATGGAAGGAAAAATATTTATACTCTGGAGAAGGATGGAAATAAACATACACTACTACCATTGAAGGATGAAGTTGACAAAGGAGCACCTGGAAATAGTGTTATGGTGATGAGTAGAAAAGAGTTGTTGCAAGAGGTTGGAAAAGGTGAAGAAATGCATTTTTTTGTCATAGGGAGACCTAAGGTAATTTTGACTTCCACAAACTTAGATGATTTACCTGAAGAAATCAAAAATCTGTTGAATGATTTTGCTGATATTATTGTGGATGAGTTTCCAAATGCATTGCCACCAATTAGGAGTATTAGTCATCATATTGATCTAATACTAGGAGAAAGTTTGCCAAGCAAAGCAGCATACAGATTAACTCCTCAAGAAAATGCAGAAGTTGGAAAATAAGTGCAAGAACTGATGGATAAGGGACTAATCAGAGCGAGTCTTAGTCAATGTGTTGTACCAACATCACTTAGTCCAAAGAAAAGAGGAGAATGGTGTATGTGTATAGATTCCAGAGCCATAAACAAGATCACTATCAGGTATAGGTTTCCTTTACCACGCATGGATGATTTGATGGATTGTTTGAGTGCGTCAAACTATTTTAATAAAATAGATATGAAGAGTGAATATCATCAAATAAGAATTAGAGAAGGAGATGAATGGAAGACTACATTTAAAACAAATAGTGGGTTGTATGAGTGGTTAGTTATGCCTTTTGGAATCACTAATTCACCTAGCACGTTCTTGAGATTGATGAATGAAGTCTTGAAGGAATATGTAGGCAAGTTTGTTATTATTTATCTTGATGATATTCTAGTTTTTAGTAGAAGTAAAGAAGAAAATCTAGAGAATCTTAAATTGGCTTTAAGAACACTGCAGAAAGAGAAACTACTGATAAATATGAAGAAATATAGTTTCATGAAAGAAGAATTAATTTACTTGGGATTTGTAGTTTCTAAAGAAGGGTTGAAAATGGATCCAGAGAAAGTCTAAGCAATTTGGAACTGGCCTATTCCACGGAATATATTTGAGATAATAAGTTTTCATGGTCTTGCAAGTTTTTATAGGAAATTTATCAGAGGTTTTCATCAGATTTGTGCACCAATTCTTGAAACAATCAAGGAGACTAATCATCCATTCAAGTGGACAGAAGAAACAGACAGGAATTTTAAGTTACTAAAGAGGAAAATCACAGAGAAACCAGTTTTAGCTTTACCTGATTTTGAAAAAGTATTTCAAGTTGAAACAAATGCTAGTGGAGTTGCAATTGGAGTAGTTTTGAGTTAGGAATAGAGACCAATAGCATACTTCAGTGAGAAATTAAATGAAGCTCAGAAGAAGTATTCTTCTTATGATAAATAATTTTATGCGATTGTACAAGCCTTAAAAAAATGGAGACATTATTTGCTACCAAAGGAGTTTATATTGTATTCTGACAATCATGCATTACAGTTCATAAACAACCAACCAAAATTGAACCAGAAACATGCCAAGTGGGTAGAGTTTTTGCAGAGCTTTACTTTTGTAATAAAACACACAAGTGGTAAGTTGAACAAAGTTGTTGATGCTTTAAGCAGGGTAAATTTCATTGTGCAAGAATTAAAAGTTGGTGTTGTAGGATTTGAAGAAATGGTTGAAATGTATAAAGATGATGTAATATTCAAAGATATTTATACAATAGTACAAAATCCAATAGTTCATAACAGAATTCAGTGGTTAGATTATCTTATCCGAGGAGTTTTATTGTTTAAAGGCAACATGTTGTGCATTCCCAAATGTTCTATGAGGGAAAACATAATAAAGGAGAAACACAGTGGAGGATTACCTAGTCACTTTGGACAAGAGAAAACCTTTTCTCGGGTAAATACTTTTTACTATTGTCTAAAGATGCAGATTGATGTTAAGAGATTTGTTGAGAAGTGCAGGATATGTCAGCGTGCTAAAGGGAGAAGTCAGAATATAGGATTGTACCAGCCATTACCAATACTAGACCGAACATGGGATGCAGTTAGCATGGATTTTGTTTTGGGGTTACCTAAAACTCAAAGGGGGAATGATTCCATTTATGTTGTGGTAGATAGATTTTCCAAGATGGCACATTTCATTGCATGTAAGAAGACTAATGATGCAACACATATTGCTAATCTGTTTTTTTTTAAATTGTAAGATTACATGGATTTCCTGTAAGTATTGTGTCCGATAAAGATACAAAGTTTGTAGGGAATTTCTAGAGAACTCTTTGGAAGAAACTAGGTGCTAACCCCAATTTCAGCTCAGCATACCATCCTCAAACAAATGGACAAATCGAAGTGGTAAACAGAAGCTTGGGAAACATATTGAGAAGTTTAGTGTATCAAAATCCTTACCAGTGGGATTTAGCACTAGGTCAGGATGAGTTTTCTTATAATGACACTCCAAACCAAAGTACTGGAATGAGTCCATTTCAAATTATTTTTGGGATGAATCCAAGGGGTGTGTATGAGCTCAGAAATTTGGGTAAATAGGAGACAAGAAGTGCAAAAGCTGAAGAGTTTGCACAGAAGATGAAAAGGGTACAAGAAGATGTCAAATGCAGATTACAGGAAAGCAGTGGCAAATACAAATAGAGAGTAGATATGAAAAGAAGAGAGAAAGAATTCCAAGTGGGAGATTTAGTGATGGTTTATTTTAGAAAATACAGGTTTCCTGCTAAGACACTATAAACTAAAAATGAAAAAGATAGGACCATGTAGAATTGTAAGAAAGTTTTCAACTAAAGCTTATGAAATTGAATTGCCAGAAGGGATTGGAATATCACATATCTTCAATGTTGTAGATTTTTATCCATACAAAGAGACAGAGACAGAGCTATAGGAGGAAACTACAGAAGATGAAGTTCAAACTTTGAACTGGAACAACAAATGCCAAAGGCAGTTAAGAAAGAGGTGGAAGCTATTTTGCAGAAAAGACTATCCCAAAGAACCAGAGGATGGGTTTATTTTCAATATTTATTCAAATGGAAAGGAAAACCAATGGAGGACGCTAGTTGGTTGACAATAGCAGAGTTGGAGAAGTATGGAGTAAAACCTGAAAGTTTGAGGGATGATTCTTTTTTTCCCGGGAGTCTGATGCAGGAGCATCTAGACTTAGCTAGCAATGTGATGGTTTGGTCACATGTTGTGGCTAAATGAGTTGAATTTCACTAAACTAAGTGGTCAAAAGTCAGTTTTGGTAGAGAGGGTTGGATCTCTCGAAAATGATCTTCACTTCATTATTGTAATAATTATAAAATTGTCTTATTTTACACTAAGGGATAAGTTGTTAGCATAGGTGTGTAATAGAGCTTAAAAATAGAGATGTAATTGTTACATTGACTAAAATAGAGATCGAGTTGTTAGTACAGTTAAAATAGGATTTGACTGATAAAAGAGAAGAAATTGTAATGGAAAGGGATTAGCTGAGATGATTGAGAATTGAGTGAGAGGTGAGAGTTAAGTGATAGATAGGGTTTTGAGATTGAGACAGAGGTCAGATAAATTGTAATTGAGCCAAGAGGGCCAACACTCTATAACTACTATTATATTGAAGAAATTGATTCAGTGTGCAACTGTGTGTTAATCCCGGTAAAGACTCTCGTTTACCTCTGTGTATCTGTGTTATGAAACTTAACCGGGTATTTTTTCTATTTTCACACTTTAATTGTAAATCTTAGTGTTTATGTGTTAATCGTGGTCATTTAGTATTAATGGTGGAGGAATAGATCTGGATCGTCGGATTGATAGATCTGTTAGATTGAAGGAGATCAACAACTACGGGGGTAGGAGAGTACGGATTTTCTTGATCGTGGCTAAAGTCCTGCACCTTCTCCTAGCCATCGATCTCATATTCAACCTCTTATATCACACTCAACTGCGTGAGTTAAGGTCATTTTAAAATGTGTTTTCGTTAAAGTCCCGCAATTCATAGATTTGGTGGCCTCTTATATCCAACGGATATCGGGTCATAAAGTGATCGAACTTTAACTTCAAAATTGGACACAAACATTTATAGATCAAGGATTTATATTCCTTATCGACTCCGTAATGGTGGTTAAACATTGCGCAAGTATCTCATTTGATATCACTATCCTCCATTGATCAAAGTGCAATGATCTTGTTCCTGTGGTTGAATTTTCCTTCACAGAAATCCATCACAATATCGTGGATCACACCAACATGTGACTCTTCATCGCATTCCTAAGATTCCTCCTCTCGCATGCGATATGTGATAAGCACAACCGAACTGAACGCGATCTAAAAAGGAAGACTACCACCTTATTTTGATCAACCTCTTGTGTCACAATAATACACCAATAATGCCTCAAGCATGTCTTCAATACTTCTCCAACAATACTTCACATACTACTTCAAGATATACTTCAATAAACACTTCTAGAGATGCTAAAATTTCCCTCCAATATACTTCAAAGTATGGTTCAATTCAAGATAAATTGTAGCAAAGCTTCAAGATTCATTGAAAGTGTCTCCAAAGCTCTTCATGTCTGCATAAGGAACACTTCACGTGTATTCAATGATTGCTACAATATCAGCTTCAAATGCGTGTTAGCTAGAAGGTGGTCGCTTCAAAGGATTTCAAGTCTGCACAAGGCTACTTCAACAAGGCTTCAAATCTTCAACAAGATCTACAAATTTCTTCAAATACACCCTCAAAAAATACTCCTAAAAATGTCACCGATCTGCTCTACAAGAGACGAAATAGTAGACTACTCTTAGGATGACTATGTCTGTTCAGATAGATGATGAGTAGGTCTGATCCCAGATTAAGTAGGTTTGTTGAAGGGGGCTGATCTAATAAGCCCAAAAAACTTGTTCCTATTGTACTCGAGGATATGCTACTCAAGATGGGTTGAAAAATTATTCAAAGATGAGTTCAAGGCATCCCAAGTAGGTATGTTGCAAGGAATCATTATCATAAGATCCAAAATATGAGCCTTAGACAACTCACCTTCTACAAAGAATACAGCATAATCATTTTTGGCCCTCTATCATAAATGAAAACCTCAGAAGTTTCCACCCTCTATCACAAATGAGAACATCAAAATTTTCGGACCTCTTTCACATATGAGGACCACAAACTTCGACCTTATTCCATAGGGTACAAATCACATAAATTTCATCCAAACCATAGAGATAAGTAATTATTCCTTGATTGCATTCCTTTATTTAGTTCCTCTTAGATCCATATGTCTCTTGTTCCTCAGTAAGTTCCTTTATCAATATAGATGACTAAATAGGAGGAGAGATCTTTCTTATTTATATAATTTCACCATTTGAAACGTCATGACTATTGAGAGGAAATGACCTATGTATTATGTTAGAGCTAGCCTGTGTATTAGTTTGACTTGAGTTTGAGATGATAGTCATATAGATGAGTCTGCATTTGGATTTGAAATGTCAACCTTTGCCTTTATTTCATTGATAACATCACCAACAATACATTTTTTGGGTAATCTAATGTTGTGCACATATAACACATCTTTTGTTGAATGATGGAAAACAACCTTCAAAGTTTTTAGCCCTTGTAGCTATGGAAGAGGTATATTGAGACCATACACATATCGCCTATCGAAATGAGTAGACATAATGTATGGGTCTTGAATATATTAGGATGAGCCAAAGAAATATTTCAAAAATTCTTCATCGAGAACATGAAATTTAATTTTTATTCTTTATTTTACTTCTACTAATGTTTCTCCTTCATGGATAGCCAACAATAAAGGCTCCCTCAAGTTTTTCACCATATGGTTTTTTTAATAGTGTTAGACCTGCCAATAATCAAGGTGTCTCCTCGATATGTGGTCCCAATAAGACCTCATATTGTTTGGGATAGGAGCCCATCCAAAATACGACCCAACTATCATTTACTTAAAGATTCGCCTTGGGTTTAGCTATCAACAAGAGAGAATCATATATGTGCCTTCGAAAAGAAAGCAAGTGTGCTTCGTGAATGTTGAGTTGTAGGTGCATCAAGGTTCTTCTGCTGTAGGGGGAGAAAAGTGAGCCTCTAAGAGAGAGGTAATAGCACCACCCTATTAAAGAAACATAAACAAGAATGTTTCATCTAACATCCATTAGAGTAGCCCACAAAGACATGATGATTGTTGTAATCATTACAACACATTCTCAATAGGATAAGCACTAAAATTACCAAAATAGTTCAACTACTTTAGTATTGGTGCAATCAAACATGAATCATAAACATTCACATAATAGTCTTATAAAAATTCATAATCCATGTATGAAAACATGCAATCCATCAAGCTTCAAATATTAAGTAAAAGTCCCAAGATTCATTAATACAATGAACATCACTACTTACTCCCAAAAAGTACTAACTTATCCCTCTTATGCTTTATGGGAGAAGCCAAGGTTAAAATCCTTTAACATGAGAAATGAGGATCTATTTATAACTTGAGGAGTGACCTTTCATATCATCATTACTGTCAACTTTCTAATTTCTAGTGATATTTTGAATTCTACAACCTTTGAAGTTCCAAATGACTTTTTGAATTACATATGACTTTTGGTATTACATGTCCTTTGGACTTCCGTGAATCGTGAGTTCACACATGACTCTTGGACTTCTAATTGTTTGTCCTTACAATGATTACAATATTACATATTGACTTCCACATCATCATATGATGAAACTAGACACGTCACTATCTTGGATGAATGGGACTAATAGTGATTGATGACATGAATCTACTTCAGTGGTGACATAGATTCCATTGTGTCTATTCTTAGTTCATAATTTTATCATAGAGTTTCCACCCTCCAAAGGATATTCAATCTTAGAGTCTTTAGGGTGACTCTAGCATCAAGTTTCAAATGTGTTCTTGGTTCTTTTCATGATTCCTTTGTTTATCCTCTTTTCCTAATATTCCTTGTGTGTTCTTGCCATGATGTCCCTGGAATACCTATTTCTACAATCACCCATGACGAGCAACTATCAGTTTAAAAATATCCTACTCTACCATGTTTTATTCATATTTTCATGTTTATGACCTTTCAGTGCACTTAAAATGGTCACAAAATCTTTAGGGCGCAAGGGTGCACTCTGAAAGGCTAAAGGAATGGGGAGGAGGAGCTTTGAGGATTTTTTCATGTTCTCATGCACCCTAAGGAAGAAATAAATCAAGGAAGGGTACATGTCATAAGTTCGAAGGAAGAAGGGGAAAGCTTCGGGCTTCCCAAGTGAACTATGCATTCAAGGGAGAGAGGGAGGGAACTTGGTGCACTCCATAAGGCTGAAGGCTAAGGCGTCAAGCCTTCGAGGTGTGTTCATGTGCCCAAGGGGCCTTAGTAAGGGCACATGGTGCACTCTTGAAGGTTGAAGGATGGGGATTCATGCCTTCAGGGTGTGCAAGTGTGATCAAGTAGTTTAGGAGGGCACATGGTGCATAAAAAATGGCTAAATATTGAGTTCCAGGTCTTAAATATGCACCAGTGTGCTCAAGGAGGGTGCACTTCTTCGAGTCGAAGGAGTGCACTCAAGGAAGACTTAGACATTTTTGTAGGGCACAGTTTGAAATAAGGAAGGGGGTTCGTGCTTTTGGAGTGTGCCCAACTCTCCAAAAGGGCGTAAGGTGCACTTCTTAACAACGAAGGGTCTCCCATCAAGGCTTCAAAGTACACTCATGTGCTCTTGGCCTTAATTGTCTCACTTTTCAACCAAAATTTGTCTAAGTATGGGTGATAAGGCAAGGGGTGAACAAGATTAGTTCTAGACATAGGACAAACTACGATGCACACTGCTACATCAAGAAAACTTAGACAATCTTGACCAACAATGAATAGACATCAAAACACCAATTTTCATATGTTCCCCAAGTACAAACAACGAATTGTGTGTGACTGCAACCCAAAAGTGTCATTTTATAACAATAAAGGTGTTATGACCATGCAATGCATATGGATATGTTCTAATCAATGCGATGACACTTGAGAAGATTCAAGAACACTTGAGACATGAAAAAACATGAAATGACACTTAAAGAACAAGGATACACTTGATATGACAATTATGTAGGCTCCAAAATACAAATGTAGTGAAATTTTGGAGGGTGTTGTAGCAGTGACAGTAACTGACACAAGCAATTTTTCATATACAAATCCTATTAATAAGGAAAGAAGTTACTAGTAGGAAATAAAATACATGAATACAATACACATGAGAGAGACTAGAGCCTCTAGGTTGGGCCCTAACCCAAGGGGTCTCAACCATCTAAAGAAAAATCAGATTGAATATAACAAAATATTTCACATTAACATAAAATAATGGTCAATTACATGATAAAGGAATGAAAATGACAAGATCGAGCTCCTAGCTCTCTCAAGTCTCGATATGCTCCCAAAATTTTAATTCCTATTGAACCCTTGGACTTCATTATTTATATAAAAATGGATGAGGGGCAACTTCCTTTGAAAGAGGGTTGCTTGCCTCCAAAATTGCTAAAATGGTGGATCTAGCTCCTTGCGATCCTTGCAATCCTTGAGTATATTAGTTGTTAGTATATCCTCAAACTTTGGGCGAGTAAACATAGGGAGAAAGTCGAGTCAAGGTGAGTAAAAGTAGGGGAGAAGCCTCTTTTGATGGTGTTGGAAGCTTCCAACAGCTATAGGGGGTCTCCTTGATGTGAAGTACCAATTATCCCCCACACTATTTGGAGTAGGATCCCCAAAAATAATATGGTCGGTTGTCGAAATGGTGGCTTTTAAGACTGTTACCTAGCTACAATAACCACATAGAATGATATATACATAAAGTTGGTGGAAACAAGTGTATGAACTCTATGAACTATCAAGTGTAATGGATGATATGTTCTATCACATAAAAGGGAAAGATCCTAGGCCCATTAGAAGCATGTAATAGTAATTAGCATAAAGGGACACACAAGCAATGAAAGAACCATAAGTTAACCTACAAAATAGTTCACAAGATAACCATGATAGAAATAACATAACATCATGCATTCAACAAGATTCATACTAAGGAAAATGAAACATTTCATAAGTGTTAGCATAAATTAAATAACTCAAATAAAAAACATAACAAGAATAGTCTTACTACATCCAGTACATATGCATGAAGACGTGCCAACTTCGAGCTTTGATTAAAAGCGAATGTTTCAAACATACATTTGCAAATGACAAACCATTAGTCCCAATAGTGGAACATGAAGCCAACACTTTCTCCTACAAAGAGAGATAATCCTTCTTTGCTAAAGGAGAAGCCAAGACTCTCAACAATACTCCCAAGATTTTGATCCTAAGCTAAAAGACCAGGAAAAAAGGCCTCTACATGAGTTATGAGGGTATGTTTATAACATATGAGTTGACTATTCATATTCTTTTGTGACTCTTTAAATTCCCTCATGACTCTTTGAATTCTTTTTACATCATGACCTTTCATATCCCAAAATTGATACTTTGACTTCCACTTATTAAACTATTCTAAATACAATATTACGAGTACCCTTATAAGACAAAATTGGGTAGAGTCAACTAAACAAGCATAATAGGAAAAGCAACATGTCAAGCTTAAGTTTGGGGAAACTCTAGCTCAACCACTTCCACTTGTAGCTCTGCGGTGACATATTGATGCCAAGCTTTATAATGTGCAATGATTCCCTCAAACTTTGTGACAGGGTTAGGCTAAAAGTAGACTCTAGCCTCCGTTGAATCTGGGTACACTGTCTTAGAGCCAATTTGAGTTTCCTTCTACAACAGGAACAAAATGGTGTTGATCTTGGAAGGGCCACCAATATACTTCTGCATATCATGTCTTTTGAACTCCAAGTCCCCTTTGGTGGAAATTTTCCCTGATCTCATCCAAGTATTCTTCAACTTCTTGCCTAACCTTATTTCTACCTTTAGATTCTACGAGTGTGCCAACTGAAGGGATCTTGTGTGAATTCACCATGAAATCCACATTATTATGTAAAAATGCAGAAGAGGACAGAATGTTGGTGATGAAAGTGCCGAGTTGCTTGTTGCTCTGGATAATCATTTGAACTTCAACCTTCTCCAACTTGGCTTGCTGACTTGTCTTCTTCATCAACTCAGGAGGTGCACCTCTATACTGCATTCCCCACTAATGCACAACAATAATAGCTATGTGAACAACCTTGAGAGGTTTTGTATTCTCTCGATATTTCTGCAACATGTCGTGTAGGTGGAAAACTTCTTTGTGCGTGATGACTAACTCCTCATAAAGGTTCCTCATAGTGTCTCCCAATGTCAATACTTCACCAAGTATGGATGCCTTAAGTTCTTCTAGGTACGACCTACGGGAGTTTCTTTCTCAACCTCTACCCAGAGTTGTTCAATATGTTGTGTTGCAACCTCTAATTTCTTTTCCATATATTTTTTCTCGGCCTTCAAATATTCTTTCTTTATCTTGGAGGATCTTGCGAAGGCTAAGTTGGCTATGGAAATAGCTTTTAGATTTTTCTTGGTCTCCACGATGATCACCTTCTCTTCTATAATAGAAAGATGTGTGAGGTTGTCCCAGAAGGGCTTCTTTCTTTTCTGTACAATATTCTTCTGCAACTCATAAAAAATTAAACTGTAGATATCCATAACCAAACCTTCATCAAGAGGAGTAATTTCTTCTTCTTCACTTGGAGCTTGCCCTTATGTAGGAGGATGTAGTATACCTAGGGGGGATAATATGGGGTACAGAGGGAGGTACCCAAGGGAATAATGTAATAATGGGATGGGCCATAGTAATAAATAAGGTGGTTAACCCGTATCACATGTAAGGGACCACAAGTAGTTAGAAATAATGTAATGAGCCCATGGTATTAGATAGATGGTATTGAGAGAAACCATGGTAATGACCCATGGTATTGTATGTATGAGGCCTATATAGAGGCTAGAGACTCCCCATTGAGAGATGTCAAGGAATATTGTATGAACAGGCATATGGCTTATGGAGTGTTCTCCTTCCTTAAGGAGTGAATGTATGGTGTTGCCCTACCTTAAGGGTTTTGATCAATAAAGAAGCATTTCTATATATTTATATCTTGTTATTTCGGGGTATATTTTCTTTATTATATATTTGAGAGTCATATCTATAACAAGTGGCATCAGAGCACTTTCTTGGGCAAAAAGAGGAATTTTTTTTTATTGTTTTGTAGGAATTTTTTGGGTGGCGAGTTCGCAGATCAGATCTGTATGTTTTGGTGAAAAATATGTAGAATATAATTGTATATCTGAGTTTTTGGCGAAAAAATACTCAATTTGAAAATAAAATCAGCCGAATCAGAGTCTGGATAAGGGAGATATCGCTAATTTAAATATCAGCTGTGTTGCAGAAATTTTTTGGGCGACGAGTTTGCAGATCAGATGCATACGTTCTAGTGCAAAATATATAGGATATAATTGTAGATATGGGCTTTTTGTGAAAAAATACCCAATTTGAAAAAAAAATCGATTGAATCGGAGTTTGGATGAGGGAGATATTGCTGATATAAAAATCAGCTGCGTTGCAGACATTTTTTCAGGGCGACGAGTTTACGAAGCAAAATATGTTCCAGGAACTAACACATCAGATGATGAGCCTTTGATGGTCGACAACCAAACACAAACATCAAAACATGTACCAGAAAAACAGGTAGTGTCTAAGGAGGTTGAAGCAGAAAATGTTACAGGTACTGATACATCAGATGAGGACTTAGTGGTTGAAGTAATATTGGAAGATAAGAAATAACAACAGGCACCAAAAAATGTACCACATACCTATCAGGCACCATTGGATGGTGAATTAGAGAAAGATACATCGTTCGTTAAAACTTCAACATATTGCCACCCACATCACCCCGCAAGAACACAACCAACAAGATGGCAACAAATTATCCACAAGGACAAAAACCCCTGCATGACAGATAAAGAGGGGTGACGATCGACCTACTACACATCAACACAGAAGAGACACTAGGGTCAACTTCCATCTCAAGCGAGCGAGGCACCAACTAGATCAAGGGTTCACCGTTCTCTGGGATGGCTAGATGCACGTGCATGGTACCAGTGGACTACTCTTTTGAGTAGATCTTAGGGGTGGAATGCAGTATACCTAAGGGGGATAATATGGGGTACAGAGGGAGGTACCCAAGGGAATAATGTAATAATGGGATGGGTCATAGTAATGAATAAGGTGGTTAACCTGTATCATGTAAGGGACAACAAGTAGTTAGCGATAATGTAATAAGCCCATGGTATTAGATAGATGGTATTGAGGGAACCATGGTAATGACCCATTGATCCAGATTTAAGCATGATCGCAACAAATTACAGAGATAACCGTAAACACAAAGATGCAGCCGAAATAATGCTTCATTTCATTAATGTAAAATATTGAGATATGCTTACAAACGGAAAATGGAAATAAATAGCTAGGGTGATGGTAGCTTATCTATGAGAAGAGATATGGTGGCTACATGCCTCTGAACTGTGTTACAATGAGGCTCAAAGGCCTATTTATTGTTGAGAAATAATGGAAAACCCT
>APFE030431900.1:38671-50566 GCA_000404065.3 Pinus taeda | reverse complement strand
GACCCGAAAAAACTGCTAAAAATAGTAAACTGTGCTACAATTTAGGAAACTGAAAAAACTGAAAGAGATAGTTGTGGGGGTCCAAATGGGATATGTGGGTGGCCACCAACATCCACCTGAATCATTCCTCCCCCCTTAGGAAGCAATGGTCCCCATTGCGTTGAGTTCCTCCTTGAGATGAGGAAGCTTCTGCTGAGCTGGGTCTCTAGTGAGCTGTTTTGCAATCTGTGATGTGTCCAGAAATGGTGGGAAGCATGGTCAACGATAGTCCACATTGAACACTCGGTGCAAGCCAGGGAATGGAGGAATGTTGTGCTTCAAAGCATTGTTTCCCGTAGCGTTGGTACTGGTGTAAGGACCATGTCGGAGTGGTCTCAGTTTCTGATGGGTTCTGGTAAGGCGTTCTCTCTGCAGATGTAACCAAAATTTTTTGCCCACCTAAAACTTGTGTGGTACCCCTGTCGGTGAGGAGAATTTGTTCCTATGCTCTTTCATGACCGTATCGCTTTGCTGTTGCTGTTGCGTGGAGGAACTCTTTGTGGGGTCATGGATGTAGCAATGATCTTCCCCTTACTTTGGGAGCGAACTAGATAGAAAATGAATTTCCTACTCTAGGAGATGAGCTTGCTTCCTTTCTTGGTAGTGATCAAAGAGGTGGCGGTAGGTGGGGCTGCCTCCGGTATCCTGTATAATGAATTATCCAAAGAAATAATGACAGTGTGAGGCCTTGACTCATCGATAGCATGTTGCCTCTACAAGTATGGATGGCTTAATAGTACAACGCAAACATCTAAAGGTGTAGCATCACACAATACCTCGTCTGTGAAGGGCTTGATGCTATAGGGAAGGTGACACTGTTGGCAAACTTTTAGATCTCGTCCTTCGTGAAGCCACCCGATACTGTACGGCTGCTGGTGTGGTGTAGTCGGTAGGCCCAACTGCTTCACGACCTCTGCTGAAGCGAGGTTCTTTTGGCTGCCACTATCGACAATGAATTGGAGCGGTGAACCCTTCACCCACATCTGTGAGTGGAAAAGACGTTCCCCCTCCTCTGGATCTCTGGGCTCATTTTTCTAGATCTTGGCGGTCGCAACAGTGGCATTGGGCTCCGCATAAATGATCTACTTCCCTTTTCCATTCCCCTTGTCAGTGTCTGGCTCAGGGTTGGAACATGCATCTGATTCGGAAGCCTTCAACTCGACCACCAGCGACTGCTTGGTCCAACACTCACTTGTGTTATGAGTGAGACTCTTGTGGAACTCACACCACTTTCCTGTGTCCTTCTTCGGCTTTGTGGTGTTGTTATTTTCTTGTGGCTTCGAGGGGTTGTCGTGGGTCACCCCACCTTGGCTTTGTCCTTTAGGCTCCGGATTTGCAGATCCAAAGTCTCGCTTCTTTTGTTTGAACTTTTGCTTGATTTTGGCAGTGTATCGATATTTTGTGCTAAGTGAGGAGATGTTCAAGAACTCCATCTCTTCTTGGATGTATCTGTGCAGGCAGCCATGGAATTTGAGTACTAGATGTAGCTCAGAATCTTTGATACCCAACTGTGTGCGAAGGGTATGAAAAATGTTTGTGAATTCCGACACATCTTGGTCTCGTCCCTGCCGCAGTGTGGTCCATTTGATGTATTGGTCCTCATAGATTTTGACAGGGTAGTATTTCTCCTTGATAGCATCTCGGAAGTCATTCCAAGTGGGTGCAGCTGAAAAGACTGAGCTTGTACTTTCATCCTTCTGCTCGCAGTAGGTTTCCCACTAGTCCTTGACATGTAGGGCTGCTTTGAGAAGAGCAAAAATAATATTTTCCCAACTTGAAAATTTATGAACAGATAAATACCCATCTAGCAGATTTAACCATTTATCTATGGAATCTACGTCTATTTGACCCTCGAAGATGGGGATTTCAAAATTAACTTGTACCTTAAAGGGTGTGGCGTTTCTAGAGTGGTTCTTGTAAGCAGATGCATCGCCTCTGGGTAGCCACTGAAGGATCTGCGCAAAGCTATCCATCATCGCATTCCTTTGTCGCTCGAGGGCTTCTTCGAGCAAGATTTTCATAGGATCTCTTGCCCCCTCATATTTCTTCTCATCTGCCATGGGAGGTCGTCGAGATTTGCTAGGCTTGTCTTGCAAAGGTTCGACGAGTTCAAGCCCTAACTCCTTATATCGCAACCTCATTGGGGACATGCGAAGAAAAATAGAGAAAAAGCAGACTGCTCTGATACCACTGATCCGGATTTAAACAGGAACACAACAAATTATAGAGATAACCATAAAAAAATATGCAGAAGAAATAATACTTCATTTCATTAATGTAAAATACTGAGATATGCTTACAAACAGAAAATGGAAATAAACATCTAAGGCGATGGTAGCTAATCTCTGAGAAGAGATGTGGTGGCTACATGCCTCTGAACTGTGTTATAATGAGGCTCGAAGGCCTATTTATTGTTGAGAAAAAATGGAAAACCCTTCACATCTTGAAACCTAACCCTAGAAGATGAAACACCAAATTGTGGGCCTCGTTTGGGTAAATTGGTACATCAATTTTTCGAGGTCGTAACTTTGGCATTTTGATGCATACAATAGCTCATTAGAAAGACCTATCTGAGCACTACCACTTTGGAAATGGCCAGATTTCCCAAAAAATGTCGTTTAGGGCCTCAAAACGGTTCAAGAAGTTCAGGACTCGAAAAAACTACTAAAAATAGTAAACTGTGCTACAATTTAGGAAGTTGAAGAAACTGAAAGAGACAGTTGTGGGTGTCCAAATGGGATAGGTGGGTGGCCACCAACATCCACCTGGATCACCCATGGTATTGTATGTATGAGGCCTATATAGAGGCTAGAGACTCCCCATTAAGAGATGTCAACGATTATTGTATGAACAGGCATATGGCTTGTGTAGTGTTCTCCTTCCTTAAGGAGTGAATGTATGGTGTTGCCCTACCTTAAGGGTTTGATTAATAAAGTGAAGCATTTCTATATTCACATCTTGTTATTTCTTTTGCTTATTTCTATTATCATATATTTCTGGGTTAGATTTATAACAGAGGAGGGGGAGACTGCGTGGTGATCTATTGTGTATAGAGCTTGACATCGACATATTGATTTTGCTGCTCCAACTCAACGTCCATGTCTTGTTTCTATACCAATAAGAGTCATAATTTTGATTGACTAAGGTTAAGCCTTATAATATTGTACATACCTTTGATTTCTGCAATTGTTTTCCATATTAAAAAATTAAGAAATGTAAAGAGGGTATGTCCTAAAAGAACAATCATAGGACAAAAATAATGAAAATAGGTCACAAAAAACGAAAAATATGAACCCAAAGAAAACAAAATGACCATGAAAGTGTGCAAGTCAAAATGGCACTACTATTTACTTTTTTTATTGTGTGCAGCTTGTTACTTATGCCACAATCTATGAATAGTCAAAATTTTTAAACTTGGCTATTTCATGTGCTCAACTTCATGTTTATATATAGAGAATAAAATCTGACCAAACAGTGTAATCTTGGTAGATAATAGGATAGGTAGAGTAAATAAAGGAGCTCAACTGTTTAAACTAAGCCCTTGGATGCGATAAGGCTTGATTTAGATAGTTTGCTATGTAAAGAAAAGAAAATATTGATAAGGGTTTGCTAGTTTAAATTCACCCTAATAATGTGAAGAAAAAATGGTAGAATTAGTAGATGGATAAGTAGAAGAAAGGTTGCAGAAGTATGGTGATTGATTAGACAAAAGCATATTTATCATTTTTCATCATATGTTCCAAATATGAATGGAAAATCAAGCATGCAAATGGATTTAAAAGTCAATTAATTAACCTCCCCTATTCATTTCACCTCTTTACTTAACTAATTTCCCATAATAAAGTTCAAAGTACTTAAAAACCTTTAAGTCAAAGAGGCTCAAAGAATTTCTCTGACTTTTGGAGGGACCGGGCCGTCGGCTCAAAGTCTTATGGATATCAAGTACTAGAACCCCCTCATAAAATTTCGCCCCTCTGCCCCCCCCCCCCTTTAGTTCATTCATTTTCCTAATAATACTCCTTTTCCTAAGGTTAAAACACTTTTTGCCTAGGAAAAAACAATTCTCCTCCCTATAAAACACTTTTCATACCAAAAAACCACAAAAATGCTTTACCCTAAGTATTAATGTAAATATGTGAAAAACATGTAATTCACAAAAAAAAAACATTTTGCTTAGCGTTTTTCCCTTTTCCGCCCATTTTTCATATTAATGACTAATTTTATTATAGTAAATCCCGATAAAAACAAAATTTCCCGTATATATTTAAATCCTATGTATAAATTAACCCTACACCCCAGTTTAATTACAAACTAAGATTTTCACCTAAAACCCAACCAAAACCTTTAATTGGTTGATCTGTGATCAAGTTAATTAAGCCCCCTTTTAATCCTCTGTTAATTACCCCAATGGCCTAATCTCACTTTAAGCCATTATTAACCCTGATATCGCCATAATTAAGTGCCTACCAGGCCCCCCACTAGCCTCCACATAGTTTCTCCACCCGACCACCATGCGATCATTCCCCTCCTCATCTGACGACCCTTATCCATATCAGGACAACCCGATGTACGTCCTTTACCGACCCGATAAAGTGGTTTCCCCCCTGACCCCAAATGTTACATGTCATCCAATGAGTGGAATCGTGTGGCACCTCCCAAATACCACAGAGTGCCCAAAAGCAGTGTGAAATAAACATCATACTGCCCTCCCGCTACGTGACAACTTAACCACTATTCACCCCGTACCCACCAAAAAATAGCTTTTTGCGTATAAAAGCCAAAGGCCCCAAAATTGCTTGTTTTCGCTGAAATTTAATCTGCAAGCCTCTATACACATGCACGACTCCTGCAAACATTGAAGTCATCAACCCACATACTATTTCACTCCAAAGACGCTGTAGACAACCCAGTCAGCCTTGCAGCCAATACAAAGCCCATTCAACCACTTGCAGTCACCAACCACCCTGCTCAAAGCTAATTCACCCCAGTTCCAAGTATTTAAACTAGAATTCACCAAATACCTTGTCAATTTCAAAGTAACCAATTGCTGAGTGTTTTTAGTTAAGTTAAAAACTAATTAGAAATACTCAAGAACTTAAGCCATAAACCACTGCAGAACACCGTTTCCCTAAAAACTTTGAATCCCTACCCACACTCAAATCCACAAGAACTGAGTATGGCTACCCCAATTGCAATGGATGCGAGGCCTATCACTACACCTCATTTAGACCTAGACCACCTTCCCTTGGCTGACAGAGACTTCCAGATAAAAGATACCATTTTCATATAACTCCTGCTTAAAGTTCATTGCCAAAGTAGGGACAAGTTCTTGAACAATGCTGATGAAATTGGCCTTTGGGAATCAAATTTGCCCAAGAACGAATTCCCCCAAGTCCACTTTTTTCCTTAAATTGTGCATATGTGCTATGCTTGCTACGTCCCCAGTCACAGAACCATCATGTCTCATGACTAGAAGGTCCTTTTCACCATTATTGAAGAATCCATCAATGAAGTGTTATAGCTCCAACCATGACCAAACCTAACTCCCCTCTCAATTGGAGATGTATTGGACTTATACCCCAAACTCAGCTCTGCCAAATTGGCCCAACTATTCCAAACCTTCATCGTAGAAGAAAAGCACATCCCTAACAACCCCCCTCATATGTAGCAACTATATTTTCCCCTTGTCGCCATCATATATTGTGTTTTAGGTTACTCCACAAGTGAGTATATTGATGAAATTATCCTACCTTTCGTGTCCATCTATACCCCATGACAGCCTCCTGCAACCATTTATGACTTTACCACATTCATAGCTGACAAGATGCATGATTAGTTCACGAGAGTGGGAAATGAAAGGGTCTTCAAATACTCCTCAGTGTTATACCATATGTTCTTATATTATTAGTCTCATAAGTTCCCATTCACCCTCCAAAAACTGGACACCAAGGGTAACCCAAGGCCAGTCATTTTTTGGACCCCATTAATCCATGAGTCTGAGTTTCCATACTCTTTTTATGACTTTATTGACTTATTTTTGCATCCAGTTATGACAATGTTGACTGGAAATCCTCCTCCAAGAATTAGTCCAAAAATAAAGAGAGTCCTTCAACTGTCAAAGCAGACCAAAGTGGGTGACTCGTACCTTTACGGGAACCACACATAAATCAGGATATATGGTTGCATGATTGCACCATACAAATTTCCAACATACCTCCCCATGAGGTTGTTTGAATTAGAATACTACATGAAAATTATCAATGCAGATGAGAAAAACTTTGTAAATGCTAAGAACAAGGCCAATTTCAAATTAAAAGACCAACTAGGCCCCTTCATATGCAACTCTAGGGAGATTGGGACAGAGGCAGATTTGATACTACAGAAGATGAAGTTCCAGAGAAGTTTTATTTGGAGATATGACCCTTTGGAATTCATCACCAAGAAGAGGCAAAAGGTCAAGTTGGGATCTTTTATTCACCATCCCATACCTGAGATTGAAGCCTATGCTAACCAATTAGAATGGGTGGAAGGAACCCTAGTTGATCAAGACAACACCAAAATAGACGTAGAGAATGCTGTAATTGATCTTGAAAAACAACTTGATAAGGGTTCTTTCCTACAGGTGCCAAAGTAGTCAGACAGGCCAGAACAGTTAGATAGGCCAGAGAAATCAAGCAAACTAGAGACAACCATGAGTACCCCCTCAGTTGTGCAGAATCCTCTAAATGAGGGGAAGAGCCTAAAAGGAAGTAAGGAAGAGGCCACCACATCAGCAAGGGCCACTTCACAGACTTATGCAGATACAAGCCAAGAAAAAAGACAGAGTGTGAATCATGTCTCTAAACAAGAATACAAAGAGGAGATAGCAGAAGCCACCAATATAGAAAGAAATAGGAGCAGGCCCATCACCCCATTGGAAGGCACACCTTCCACATCACAAACTCAAGGGTTGGAAAGGCAACTCAGTCTTGAGGTATCTTCCTTTAGAATGCCTACTAACAAAGACCAAGACATCAAGGAAAGGTACAGGGAAATAAAAGCAAGGAATGAGAAGCTTAAGGTCCAAACTTATGCCAATTACTTGAAGATGACCCCTACGAATCAAATAAGGCTAATGTCAGCCTTTGATATCAAAGAGGGGAAAATACAGATGACTTTCATCAAGCCTACAACTCAACAGCCAAAAACAACCTTAGATTTTAAGAAAGTAGATTTTGAAGTGCTTGCAAGGGATATCCATCCCATAGACTAGATTGATCTACACAAGCAAACACGGGAGATGATATACTCCACTTTGATTGGAAAGGCCATAGCTGCTCACCAACTACAAAATTCCTTAAACAACATATCTACACAATTCTAGTTGGAAAAGGCCTCCTCACAGGCCAATGGAACGAGAATCAAGTCCTTAGAGGACTCAGTAGTTGAATTGGGACACGATCCCAAGGATATAAAAGCCACAGAGCAGCTAATTAAGAAGAAAAATGATGATATCGTGGCACTCAAGAAGTAGCTAAAGATACCCCAGTTGCATCATCCACAAACATTAGAGGTCCTGGAAGCCCAACAAGGACATGAAGGGCTCATGGACTTGGTCCTGAAGCTGAATGACCAACTCAAGGAGACAGAGAAGGAGTTGGACACTTTAATTCAATCGAAGCAAAGTGACTTGGCCACAACTTCTAGAACTATCATCCCCATGGTATCCACAACAGTTCCTTCTACACTGGCAGCATCACTGGCACCCACACCTCCACCTGCAACAATATTTCTAGTAGCAATAGAATCTATAACAGTAGTAGGAGCACCAGGGGATAAAGCAGTAGAACTTGTGAAAGCCATGGAAGATATGTCTATCTAGGCCACGAAGATTAAAATATTGAAGGAAAAGGTGGCAAGTTTGGAAACTGATTGCAAACTTGTCTAACTCAAGCAAAAGAGGAAACACAAAGTGCCCATAGAATGGGTGAGAGGATCAAAATCCTGGAAAAGGATTTGACACTTGAGAAGCCACTTGGACAAACCAAGGAAATGCTGTGGGACAGTATCCTTGACTCTGTCAATGATATTTCTCCATCAATACAAGTTATTTTTGAGCAAACAGAGCTAGTAAAGATAGCTACTTAAGCTATCCAGAAAGTGAAGGAGGAATTGGGAAATAAGTCTGAGAATGAAAATAGACTCATCGACTTCCTCAATAGAAAAAATAGGTATGAGCTACATGAGCTAAACATTGAAGACAAAACTGCCACCATTGTAGAAATAAGGAAGGTCCTTTCTAAAAGCAACCTTATGCTTAATTTGGAAGAAAAGTGCCACAATGTGCAGATAGCCATTGATAGGTTCATGGCTAAATTTCAGATTTTGAGGAAGAACAATCTACCCAGTCCTATGGTCATCAATGATAAACTCATGACACAATTGGACTATGGAAACAGACTCAAATAGTTGGCTAAGGAACAAGCCAACTCTTCATCCGTTTAAGCCTTTCCAACGAGCAAAGTATTATATGACACATTTGTGAACTTGTTTTTCCTTGAGCATGAGGTAAAACATTTGTTCCTCACCAAGCCAAATTTTTCTAAATATATCGAGGCTGATGAGATTTACAGGAGAATGGTAAATGTGAAATTACCAAATGCAGAATGGTGGGAGATAATGACAGATTTACTGTGATAAATAAATAGCGGAAAGTTACTGTGCAGTAAAAATGAAGGCACTAGAGTAAATAGGTAAAAACAACACGACAAGGTCAAAGAGTAGCAGGGTCAAAGAGTATCAGATGAAAGATCAAAGTAAAGAAGACTCCAATGTAAAAATTCCACAACTATCAGCCAACATAAAGGGCTACACCTCAACCATAAAGGCCAACACAACTATAATTAAAGGGACAACAAGAAACAGTTCATTAGCTGTCTCTATCTTCGTGCTAGAAGACATTTGTATTTCCTAGAATAAATCTCAAGTTGTTTTGAGATATTTTGTAGTAAGTTTTTGTATAAATACTTCACAATTTGAAGTATGTAGTGTGGATTCGAAAACATTTCTATAGAATTTTTCTCTTGAATCAGAAATTCTATTGTATCAATGACTAGATTGGCTTACTAGATCAAGGAATAAAGATTAGATATTTTACAGGATTCTTGGGTAAAGCGAAATACAAATAAGTCTTCTCACATATTCAATGTTGTTTTCCTTCAAGTTTTTTTCATAATCTTTATTTATTTCTAAAATCTAAATGTTATAACATGGAATGATATTTTAGAAATTGCATAAATGCACTCTTCCTTGACTATTATGCATTATTATATGTTTTCTTCACAAATCTAAGCTAAGGATTCTTGGTTGCTCCTTAGTTTAGGTAACTTCTTGTGATCTATGGCAAAGGATTCTTAATTTCCCTTTGCTCATGATTATCCTCTGTGCTACATTTTGATCCCGGTCTAAGGATTCTTGAGTGCCCTTTCAACTTGGTTGGAGTTACACCCCCCATTACACCTAAAGATTTGCATTTTTCTCTACTAGCCTACCCTATGAACATTCCCTTTAATGAATTGATCCAATCCTGCTATCCATTTGTTGAATCCATAGCCCAATGGCTTGAAGACCTAGCTCTATCCATCTGCTCTAAGAATTCCACCACCCAACCTTCAAATCAAAACCAAAACCCAAAAGAACACTAAGGACTAGCCTAAAATCCCATAAGAAAGAAAGCTAAATTATATAGAGAGATCCCTCTCTGAGTCATAGGTTGGATAGAGCCTATACTTAAAAGATTGGTTTGTGGTTAACTCAGTTTCTTCCTTTTTCTGATAACTTCTAAGGAAAATTCTAAGTGATAACATAGTGGCAACCATACTAAGGACTCAAATCCTTAGTCTTAATAAACCTTTAAGGAAATTTTAAATCTTTATTTCAAGCCTCTTAAATGGTTTATTAGAAGTTATTTACAAAATCTCACAAAAAGGAAGTAATTAGAAAAAGCTTGAAATTCTGGCTTCAAGGAGAACTCACTACACTAGGGATAATCCAGATCGAAACCCTACGCCAGTAGTTGATAATCCCAACCTGAGTTCGAGAAGACCCAAAAGAGAAGAAAGTTCGGTTAGTCAAACACCTTTAATCAAAGCCGATTCGTGCCCTAATGAGTGGTTGTTTTTAGAAGACCTTCCCTTCGATGTGCCATTTGATCTTTCCCTATTTAGAACAAGGTTTGAAAGTGCACTTGATGAAATTTTCGTAGATCCAGAGTTTATTTCAGACCTTGAAGTCCAAAAGGCCAACAAATAAATTGATGAGCACCACCTAAACTCTACCACAGTCATCCCTTACTACTGCCGGGAACCCTAAGCTTTCTGAACCAATATCCACGACTCTTAGTTCACCATTATTCCCTTCAACCTTTGAATTTCATTCCCCACCTCCATTCATACCCTGACTCCCTTACCAACCTATCATATCCTAGGTACCACCTGTTGGTCCTAGTTCATCCTCCACTACTGCATCATCTTCTAGTGCCTCAACCCCACATTTTAGCCCATCCTAGCTTATAGCCATGGCAAATAGATATGCTACCCTTGTATTACATGCTCCACTTAGTGCCATGCCAGCATAATACCAGAGTAAAATCGTCTAATTTGATGGCGTAGGACACTACACTACACAACACCATGTTAATAAAATGACAGAATACTTTGAACTTCATGAAATTGATATTGTGGATGTCCAAATGAGATTATTCACTCAGACTCTAGCTAGTGATGTTAGAAAATGGTTTAGATCACTGCTTGATAATAGTATTGATAGTTTAGAAGTATTTCAACAGTAATTCTTGAATAGATGGGAAAAGGAAAAGAATCCTCTACAGATCCTTTCTGAATATGAAAATATTAGGAGAGGACCCAATGAAATTGTTCAAGATTACTGCACCAAATTTAAGAATATATACAATGCAATTCCAGTTAATATTAGAACCCCACCTGACTTAGCATTAATAAAGTTCCCTGATGGTTTTGACACAGACATGGAATTCCAGCTCAGGGAAAGAAACTCCCCAACCCTAGAAGATATGCAACGTGTAGCAACAAGTGTAGAGGCTAATTTATTAGCTAAAAGAGCTAGAGTTAGGAATGAAAGAAGAGTATCAGCTAAAGATGAGCCTTCACCTTCTGACATTAAAATAGATAGCCTAGAAAAAGGCATTGAAAATTTAATGGATAGAATAGAGAATATAGAGAGGAAACTCGAGTGGGATAATCAATAGGCACCTCCAGTTAGAAAACCGAACTTTAGGAAAAAACAAAACCAAAATACTAGAAAAATGGACCTAATCAGAATATAAGATCTCCTTTCCATGAAAATTATGCAGAAACATCCCATGCTGAAGACCCGAAGCAAGTCACACAGATTAACATGATGGGATTAGATGATGAGGGTACTATTTTTCTGACCCAAGATGATTAGGAATTGCATATGCTACAGTAATTGCAAATCTAGTCTGAAGAGTCATTTGACTATAAACAAGGTTATGATTCTACCATCACTGAAGTACATAGGAAGTATAACCTAAGGAGTGAAAAATAATTATGATATCTCTGACCAGACCAAGAAAACGGTGCCAAATCAACCAAAGAGAATCAAAGAATCCCCAGTTTCTAAAACCCTTTAGACTCTCCCCAGACAAAACCAGAATTCTTCTGGTCCTACCATTGAAGATATTACCCCTAATCAACCTTCCGATGATCAACCCTCTTCTTCAACTTCCCCCAAAAAACCAGTGGACACATCTCAAAATACTAGATTGGAAAATTCACAAAAAGAAGTCCCAAATAAAGGAAAAGAAGACCATCCCACTCA